>JAOXYD010000008.1:8538423-8552459 GCA_028565735.1 Pinacopodium congolense
ACAACAACAACAACAATAATAATAATAATAATAAAAAAATTTTTATTGAGAAGTGTAAAGAAGACACGTTAAGGAAAAAAAAGTAAACAACGAAATAGGTATTATTAGAATAGTTAAAGACAACTGGGGATAAGGAATACATATTCCTAAAAAATAAGAAATACTTATTCCTATAAATAGTTATTTCGTAATTTTTTTTGTTAATCAAACAAAAATTTCTATTTCTTAAAAATAGATGGATAATAAAATAGCTGTTACTAAGAAGCAAATATAACGAGATTCGTTGGAATACCTCAACTCTTAACGTTACGTATAACTAACCCTTTAATCCTTTTAAAACTACTTTATATAAAATGTGAAGATCGCTTAACAACCAACTTTTACAAACGAGGGGTCCAAAAATTACGGCTCAATCACTTGTGTTAGTGATAAAAAAACGGCTCATTGCTTAGGTTTTGATTTTTAATATAGAAATCGAAAAAGACAACACACTAATACAGCACAAAAATTGAGGATAAAATACAAAAATTAATACAAATATATCAAAAATACAATTTTAAACCACAAATTACAGCAATACCAAACGACCCTTGTAGAAGGCCATTGCTTATTATTCTTTGATTTTAACAAGACAAAATTAGTCTCTTTTCTTCTTCCTTCTTCTTCTTGCTGAGAGTTTGTGGATTTTTGGGAAGAAAGAACAGCCCATGCGAGATTCGAGCTGAAGTCCTTAAAGCCTTTCCCTTTTCCATTTTTTTAAACAATTACTGCTTGAGCTTAATTTTATAAAAATTTACATATGAGTAGAATAAAAATTTGTGTTACATTAAGCTATATATAGATTTTTTGGAAAAAAAATCATAACAAAGCTGTTATCATCGTTCGATTAACTCATTCTTATTTGAGTTTAATTCGTTTACTAGATGTTACTGTACTGAATTTGAATGGATTGTTAATCAATGGATGTAATAGATGGTTTTGTAACCCAATCTTTACATACTAACATGCAAAAAACATGTTGCCTTCTTTATTTGGGAAATTTTGGTTGATTACTATATGCTTGCATTTTTAATTTTGCATTGAAAAGACATAAGTGTCAATATTTTACAAATAAATTTAATATAAGCGATATTTTAAATCTAAAAATTTATTCAATTTTATAACAATAATTAAGAAATTAAAATTAATTAAATATAAAAAATTTTAAGTTGTTGCAAATATAAATTAAAAATCAATGTCATTAATTATTATGTTAACCTTAATAACATAGAATGTCACTTAAATTAGTTATTCCAAAATTAAATGTCACCTAAATTAGTTCTTCTAAAATTAACATACACATAAATTTAATAAATAAATTACTTTATTTATAATAACTTCATCTGAATTTTGAGTAAGCATATAGCCGTCAAACTTAAGAGAGGAAGGAATTTGTAAGTTTTTATTTTTATCTTAAAAAAATTCTTGAATCATAAGATTAAATATTTGATATTACACACACATCCATTTTAATTGCTGCTTGATTTTTTTTATTTGAGTTACATGAGATAAAATATTAACATATTTAGTTTACTTATTTTAATAGATGAAAACATAGATTATATTTGAAGCAGCAAATCAATGCAAATAAAGGGTACTTTGATTACACGACTTTAATGCTGGATTTCCAAGTTCTTTCGTTCTAGGAACAATCCCATTCTTCATGCCATTGTTTTGTGTCGATAAAATATTAAAATGGGGAGAAGAATAATAAGCAATTTGATTTGATTTAGATATCTAAGTAACTGGTGTCTAATAATTTTATGGCTTTCTTTTAGCATTACAAACTACAAAGGCTTCAATCATATTTCTTTTATTTTTATCCATATGAAGACTAGATATACTAATTTCATCTACCTGAAGTCTAACAGTGATCTTTAAAAAAAATCAAAATAATTTAAAATTTTAAAAGTTTTTAAATTTATAATTTCAAAGATTTTAAAAATTTTAAGAAAAAGCGGTCCAATGTTTAAAAATGACTTGGTACAAGAGTTTCAAAAATTTAAAGAGGAATATAATGAAATATTAAAATTAATTTAAATAATTATTTTAATTTAGTATGAAAATATTTTGAATTGTAAGTTATTTTATTTTAAAATTTTTTGGAAATATAATTTATTTATTAATTTTACATATGTAAATAAATTAAACTTGACTAAATTTTATATTTTTAAAATTAAATTTAGAATAAATAAATTAATAATATTAATATTTAAGCTATATTAATTAAGAAATTAAGATCTATATTATTATATTTATATTTTTATAGCATTATAAAATCTAACTTATTCTAAATTTATTAATAATAATTACATTAAGCATGTGTTAATGTAAAATCTTACGTATGACAACATTTTTGCAAAATTCAAAATTTGAAACAACTAAAATGTAAAAGCCCTAAATAAAACCCTCTTCATAAGTTCCCTCCTCCGAGTCATTTCCTCTTTCACTGTCATCCCCTGCGAGACTCTTTCTGTGTATGTCTTTGTTAGTGCTGTTGTTAAGATCGAGTATGAAAGTAGTAGCAGAAATTGAAATCGATTGATATGAGTATCAATCATTCAATCAAGATGTTTCCTTCAATGAGAAGAGGACGGCTTCCTCGTTTCACCATTTCTTGTAAGTTACAAACTTCTTCCCTCTTGTACAGCTCTTCCAACTTCAAGTTGTGATTTTTATGATTTATTGTGAAATCAATCATCATTTTCTTTATCTTTGACAGATATCCGTAAGGTGAATGGTGCAGTAAATGTTCAACAACATAAATGGTCAAATGCTGCTGCTGTTTCATCTGAGATAGGAAGAGTTCAGGAAGATCGTCAAAAGGGTTCTAGAAAGATTCCAAGAGCCGAACGGCGAGCTATGGTGGAGTCTTATGTCAAAAAGTAAACCATCTCTTTTAGCTTCTCTTTGGTGCAGCAGTCATATTAGAATTATGTTTGGTTGACAAGCATGTAAACGCTTCTGCTACTCGCCTAATTATATCACGTCTTGGAAAGCACTGCACTTCCTTGAAGAGGGCTCAAAATTTTACTTGGTTTTGAAATCTTTATCAGAGCTTTTCAAGGGAATATTAATACAGCATATATTCTTTGGATTGACTAGTTTATCATTGTTAAGTTGCAGAATAAGAAATTCATGAGACTACTTAAAGAACATGTTTTGATTTTCTTACGTCTATTAGGGTTCAAATGTTCTATCGGGGAGATTTCAACACAGGATTGTCTATACTCTTGTTGATATTCACGGGATTTTATATCTATATGCACATCTGTTGTCAAGTAAAAGTTTGATTACAAACTTATTAATTAATCAAGATTTGAGTTCATGGACTTTGAGATGTTAACTTGGAGTCTTGGACTAGAGATTGTACCTTTATACTTTTCTATAATCGTGGAGTTTTGGAAGGTACAAGCTTTAGTCATCCTTAAGTATACAATATGTAGTGTATCGTCTTTAGGGAAAATAAATATTTATATTCTCTATATCAAATGTGCGTTGCCTATTATAGTATCTGTGCTTTCAACAAGACTCCCTATGAAATCAATTTAGTTTTTGAGGTCCCTGTAGTTTTGTGATTTACAAAACATGGAAAATGTTTAACATATCATCAGTAATTAAATATTAATTTTCTTTTGTAAATAGAACTAATTAAAAGATCCTGCTCACTCTGCTGTGAAATTTCATGTCAATAGTACCAAAAAGATATCTTTTTCTAATAAACAAATCATTAGGTAAAACCAAAACTAACAAACTTAAGGACTTAAAAAAAGCTAAAGGCTTGTTTGGTGTGGCTTTGGTTTTGTGTTTTAATTTTTTGTTTTGTTGAACACAGAAATCGAAAAAGACAATATACTAATATAGCACAAAAATTGAGGACAATATACAAAAACTAATACAAATATATAAAAACTACAACTAAAAATCATAACCAATAGCAATACCAAACGACCCATAAGTTCATATCCTAAGGGCTTTTGCCATATCCGATATTGATGTTTTCTCCCCTCTTTCCTAATTTCTCTTTTATCCTTGATCATATTATTGTTCAAATATATTGTAGCATTGCGCTCATTTTGGATAAAAGGAATGCCTGAAGAAGATACTTACGCAATGTTCTATGAATAGGATAATCTTATCCTGATTTATATCCTGTCAGGTACAGAGAAAAGCATGCAGGAAGATTTCCATCTGTCACTGACACACAGAAAGAAGTTGGGGGTGGCTTTTATTTCTTAAGGCAGATTCTTCAAGAACTAGAGTACATATCTAAAATGTCATCTTCCAATGGTAGAAAAGAGAACTTAGAAAAGAATCTCACTCAAGAGAGAAATTTGTTGAATGAAGTTGAGAGTTTGTCAACCAGCAGAGAGACAGTGGATTCGAGAACTCAGTTAGATTCAATAGCAGTTACTTCTAATGTCATGGAAGAGGGTGATAACAAGGGCATTGATTTGAAAGTAGTGGAAGATTTGCAAAGTTCTAAAAAGACATTGTTTGAAGAGACTTCAAAAATAGTAGGTTTCTGCATTTTTAATAAACCTAGAAAATGAAGTCAACTGCAAATAGAATCAGTAGACACTCACTTTACCTTTAAATCTAGTTTAAGAAACATTGATTCCTCATGCACTCAATTTCCCACATTTCTTTAGGCAATATACCTTGTATGTGTGCTCTTTGCTTTTGTCCTTGAGAATAGTTGCTTTTCTTTTCTCTGGGTTTGATGGGAAGAATTCTTTTATTTTTTAATGACCTGCAATTTCTCATGTATGTATGTAGTTGAAGTAAATCATGTTGTTCATTTTTGCTTTTAAACTGGTTGCAATGTGTCTTTTTGAACTCTGTTGTCATTGCGGGAAGGTTTATTTTGATTTTGTTGCAACTCAATTAATTTACAGGAAGGAAATGACAGGAGCGTGAGTCCATTCTCTGAAATACTGGAAGATGTAGAAATGATGGAGGCATGTAATGACAATCATACGTTTCCTTCAATGGGTATTCAGGCACAGAAAAGGAACATAGATGGTAATCACCTTCAGAAATTAGACGAATCAAAAGAAGAGAAAGCTCAAATTGGTTTTCCTCATGTTATTGAGGATGAAACTAAGAATATTTCTGGTGACGACCTTGAGAAATCCGAGGAAGATAAGCTCTGTGATTCTGAAGATTTGGTAGATAACAAACAGTCAAGTCATGAAGAGAATATCTCTCAGAGGTAATTTCTTGGGTGGTGATAATATGATAGATGCCATCCCCATTTTCATTGTTTTGCTACTGCTGCTGCTAATCATGTTGCCATCATCCTATATCTTTTTGTTTGGATTTTGAACTAGCAATTTTGAATGAATTCAACTGAGGTATGGTATTTTGATGTTTGTTTTCCTCCCACCCTTGTTCTCTGTGATGTTGGACTTATGAGTATTCTGATTTTGTTTAAATTGAAAATACAGGCTGCTGGAACTTTGAATTTAGGACTGGAATTAAGAAGCTACTTTAATTATTTTGTTATATCCAACTATAACAAAGGCCCTAACATCTTTTTCTCTCTAAAGCTAATGAACACCACAAAACATCCCATAGCAACTGTTACTGGTTCTGATGTTGAACACTGTGATAATGGTCGAGGAAAGTAAAATTAGAGAATTTGGCATATGTAGCTATAGTGTTGCACTCGATGCATATGTAGCTATGGTATTACATATGATTAGCTGATGCTACAGAAATTATTCTGTCTCTTGAGTTAGTGCAAGTAGTTCGAAACCATACAGCATGCTGTTTGCAAATTTTAGTTAAAAGGCAATTGTATTATTGTGAGAATTTTTAACTGAAATGTCCTTTTCCTATCTTCTCTCTGCCGTAATATCTTCTTTTACCGTGAAATTGAAGCAACATGCATCTGTTTTCCAGAAACATCTATGAAGGGCAGGGCAGCGATGCAGAACTTCAGAAGAAATCAACTCTGTGGGGAAATCTGAAGTCATTTGCTGATGGCATCATCAATATGTGGAGAAAACTATAATCAATTAATCTCTAGATACCTCTGCTGTGGTAGAATACTAAATGCCGATAATTTAGAAATATGCAGCTCTTTAGTTGTTGTTCATGTTCTTTCCTATTCACGTTGCTCTGATTCCTGCTTTTGGTTGGCTTCTTTATCAAAAAGTCCCATACTTGGATGCTGCCAATGTATGAGGTCGTGCCAGTGGCTCATTCTTTTTGTATAGCTCCTTGTGATTTGTGCTTTTTAAATCAAACTTAAATCACCAGCTTTTGCTGGTAGCAAATTCGTTGTGATCTACCAGCTTCATGATTTGGCCGGTAAAATGCTATATGCATTTGCTGAATATGTAAAAATGCCATGCTTCATAAATAAAGGCAAAATCGCGGGTGCACATACTGAAGTCTGCTTTCTCTCGTTATTCTAGCAGCAGAATTGCAGAAGTCACTGAATACCAGTTGCTTGGTAGCAGCTGCAGGTTTTACATACTTGATTAAAAAGAAATCTCTTTTAGACCCTGTAAATTCCCAAGTGGCTCTGCCTAAGTTTGTTTTAAGTTATAGGCCAGCAAATTTGATGGGAAATGCGGGTATATGTATAGGACAGAGGCTCTAATTAATTATGTGTTTATACTGAAAGAGTCCATGACATAAGATACGACCAGATTTTGATGGATATATTTTACAAGGTCATTGCCGATATATTTTACAAGTTCATTGCCATACGTACCCATGCAAGTAGGCTCCTTTCCATGTGGAGGGAACAAACTATAAGATGTAATGCTATGTCATGCTTTGGACAAATCTGGGGCTTTATTTGTTGCAGCTTATTTTTATAAGGCTTTTATTTGTTTTTGGGAAACCTTGATTAACTTCAAACAAGGTAAACAACACACGTTGTTAAGAGCTGGTACACAACTTGTTTTATCTGCACAATGTATGCTAGCGAAGCAGTGGAAATGCAAAGGAATTTAATCATATGTTCCATTTTGTTTTGTTGGTTATCTATTGATCTTATTAATCTAAAGTTTAATGTCATGCCAAGTGCTTCAAGCTTTGCATGCTGTAAACGTAAAAGAAGATATTGTATTTGGTCAATACGTACAGAAGATATTGTATTTGGTCAATACGTACAGAAGATATTTATACATGAGTTTAACCCTAATTAGGGTTATAATTAAGGGATATAATTAACCTAATAAAGCATACAATCTATAATTAAGCTTATGATATGTAACACTTTCTCTCAAATTAAAGTATAAATATTAATCATGCTTAATTTGTTACAAATATAGTTAACCCTAGTACTATTGAGAGCCTTTCTGAAAATATCTTTAAGTTGTTCTCCAGTTTTAACATATCATTTGAAAATCAGGTTCTGTTATATCTTCATATGAATGAAGTGACAATTAATTTTAGTATATTTAGTTCATTTATAAAATACAGGATTAGAGACAATATGTAAAGTAGCTTGATTATCACATCACAACGTTGCTAGTTTTGAGACATAGATACCAATTTCAAATAATAATTGACATATCCACATTATCTCACTTGTAGCCTGTGTCATAACTCGATATTAAGATTCTTCATTTGATCTAGATATCACATTTTTCTTTTTACTTTTCCATTAAACCAAATTTCCTCTAACGAAGGTATAATATCCACCAGTAGATCTTCTATCGATTTTGGAACTTGGCCAATCAACATTTGAAAAGCATTCAATATGCGTATGTTCTTGATTTTATATTGTATCCCTTGTCTAGGGGCTCTCTTTAGGTAACATAAAATTTGTTCTAACGCACTCCAGTGATTAGTAGATGGAAAGGACATAAATTAGTTTACAGCACTTATAGAATATGTAATATCTGGATGAGTTACTATTAGATAGTTTAGTATCCCATCCAATCTTATATATCTTTCTGGATCTTCTAGTAATTCTCCTTCATTAGAGAGTTGTAGATTAGGGATCGTTGGAGTATTTCATGGCTTAACTCTTAACTTTTTAGTCTCAGTTAAGAGATCAAATACATATTTTCTCTGAGTAAGGAATATGCCTTTCTTGCTTCTTGTTACTTTTAATCTTAGAAAGTATTTCAAGATTCCTAAGTCCTTAGTGTGAAATTGACTTTGAAGAAAAGAATTTAAGGATGAGATGCCCATAGAATTACTTATAGTAATGATGATGTCATCCACATATACAACAAGAAGTGATATCGGATGCAGATTATTCATAGAATACAAAGTGATCAGATTTGTTTTTATTCATCCCAAATGTTTCCACTGCTTGGCTAAATTTTTCAAATTAAGTACGAGGAATTTGTTTTAAACAGTATAGAGACTTTCGAAGACGACGGATTTTCCCATACTCCCCCTATATAACAAAGCCACGTGGTTGCTTTATATATATCTCCTTCAAGAGATCACCATGTGAGAAAGCATGTTTTAAATGTCTAGCTGATATAATGGCCAATTATAAGTAGTTGCCAATGAGATAAATAGACGAATAGAAAAGAATTTAGCAACAGTTGAAAAGTATTAGAATAATCAACACTATAAGTTTGAGTATAGCCTTTTGCTACCAGTCTTACTTTAAACCAAGCAATGAAGCCATCATAGTTTACTTTGATTACAAACACCCATTTACATTTAATTGCCTTTTTCCCAATAAGTAAATTTACAAATTCCCATGTAATATTGTCATCTAAAACATTTATCTCCTCTATTAGAGTAGCATGCTAACTAGGATGAGATAAGGCTTGTTGAACAGTTTCGGTATAGAGATAGAATCAAGTAAAGTAATAAAGGAACAAGATGAAGAATACAAATGCTCATAAGAAATAAAGGAATAAATAGGATAAGTATATTGATGTTTACCTTTTCAAAGAGCAATTAGAAGGTCATTGGATGGTAGATTTGAAGACGAAGAAGACATAGGCGTAGATCTTGTATTAGAATGATCTCTTCTTTTAGAACAAACCAAGTGAATAGGTGGAGGTTGTGGTTATGTTGGTGGAGTTGTTTTGGTTTGGTAGGTGATTTCATAAAGGAGTAGATTATCATCCACCCTATTAAAAACTGAAGACATAAGAAAGAAAGGAGTATGTTTTAAAAAGAAACATCAATTGACACAAGATATTTATTGAGCGTGGGGCAGTAGCAATGATATCATTTTTGGAAATGAGAATAATCTAGAAAAACACATTTTATAGACTTAAGGTGTAACTTAGTAATTTGGATACGAGTGTCTTTAACAAAGCATGTACTACCCAAAATTTGTGGTGAAATAAAGAATAATAGTTTAGTAAGGAAGAGAACAATATAAAGAATCTCACCATGAAAGATATATGTAGGCATTCAGTTGATTAGAAAACATGCAATGGAAATTGCATTTGCCCAAAATGGTTTAGGTTCATTTGAAATAACAAGGATCTCGTTATTTCAAGAAGATGACAATTATTTCACTTAGCACACTATTTTGAGAAGGTGTATCAACACAAGAGGATTGGTGAAGAATACCATTCTGGGTCATATAGGTTTGGAACTGTGCTAAAAAAATTCTTTGGCATTATCGCTTTTCAAAGCATAAATAGAAATATTAAATTGTGTTTTGATTTTAACATAAAAAGCAGTAAAATGAGAAAACAATTCAGAATGTTTTTCATTAAATAAATCCAAGTTATATATGAGAACATCAACAAAGGTAATAAATAAAAATTTTGTATAAATGGATGAATATCCTCTTCATGAGGATCCTTTCCATTAAATAAGAGTTGTTATACAATTTATTTTTGGTAAGAAAATATACACAACTATACTACTATTCGAATATAGGTAAGAATATACATATATATATATAATTGTGGTAAAATAGATCTTATAATTTTAGTTATAATTTCTGTAATTATAATTCATAATTTTTTCCATTGATATTCCCCCTCAAATTGATCTTGGAGGTTCAAGAAGCATCAATTTATCAATAAGAAAGTGATATAATCGCTTGGAGAGAGTTTTAGTAAGCACATCGATAGTCTGGAGAGTAGTAGTAATATATGTGAGAGAAATAACATGAGCATCATATGCATCATGAATAGAATGACAATCTACTTCAATATGCTTAATGTGCTCATGAAATACTAGGTTAGCAACAATTTGAATGGCACTAGTATTATTCGCATGAAGTTGAGTAGGCTCAATTTTAGGAAATTCAAGCTCACCCAATAGTCTCCAAAGCCAAATAATTTCATAATAGGCAGAAGACATAGTACGATATCTAGACTCAGTTAAGGACTTAGACACTCGATCTTGCTTCTTAATTTTCCAAGAAATAAGAGAGGTACCAAGAAACATGTACCACCTAGTAGTTGAATGACGAGTGTTAGAACAACTAGCCCAATCAACATCACTATATGTAACCAAACGAATAGGAGAGTCCACAGAAAAGAAAAGACCTCAGGTAGAAGTGCCTTGTAAATAGCTAATAATGCGATGAACAACATATAGATGTTAGTGTGTAGGTGCTTCAATTGGTTAACTTGTTGAACAATAAAGGAAATATTAGGCCGAGTGATAATTAGATATAAAAAAAGAAAACGATAAAAATTTAAAAATGGGATGAACTTAGCATCGCTCACATGAGGGACGCTTCTGTCGTGGCATCGACAGGTTATTTTATTTTATTTTTCAAATTTATTTATGTAATTTTTTTTCATTTAAAAAAAATTTGAAATTTTTTTTGAAAATTTTTGTATGTATTTTTTAAAAAACTAATTAATAACAAAACATGCTAAATTAAAGTCATTAAATAAAGAAATAAAACAAAAAAACTAATTAATAACAAAACATGCTAAATTAAAGTTGTTAGCTTGACCAATCACAATCACTATAAAATTAAAGAAGGGAAAGAAGGTACTTCCCTTTCTCTTGAAGGGAAGTTTCCAAGATAAAACTTGTCATGATGCCCAATAGCTTTGAATACTTTTCTCTTAAAGCCTTTTACTCCTACCTTCCCATGCTTGATGAATTGATCCACTTCAAAAGATCATCTCTCTCAAAATTTGAATCTACAAAGGACCAATTTCAACTTTTCTTTAATCCTCTTCTTTCTCACCTTAACTACCCTCTTCTTATTTTCTAAGGTTGAATTTCTATAGATAATCATGGGCAGTGTTTCTTCTTCATTTAAGGAAGCATATCTCAAATTTAGAAGTAAGGATTGCAACTTAAGTATCGGTGGTCTCACAAAGGAAAATAGGGTCGAGACATTTGTTTTTCCTAAAGGTTTTTCCTTCAATCGCTCACCCAACTCCTCCTTATTCCCAATTCCTTCATCATCTTTCAAATTTGCCTTTTCCTTATACTTTATCTATTGCTTTTTCTCACACTCATTAATCATACCTAACTTCATACAAGCGTTTCTTTTCTCTGGATTCTTCAACTTCTTACCTATATTAAATACTATTCTCTCATCACCAATGCGAAGGATTAACATTCCCTTATGGATATCAATCAAAGCCTTACCAGTGTTCATAAAAGATTTACCAAGGATCAATGGGTAACTCATATCTTCTTCGAAATCAAGCACTACAAAATCAACAGGAATGAAAAATTATCTACTTTGACATGCATATCTTCCACTAATCCAACTGGATTCCTTATTTTTTGATTCGCCAATTGTATGAGCATGGAAGTTGGGTTCACCTCACTTAACCCCAATTTCCTGAAAACAGATAAAGACATCAAGTTAACACTTGCTCTTAAATCATATAAACATACAGGAAATTCCAAGTTCCCAGCAGTACAAGGGATAGTGAAACTCCCTGAATCTTGCATCTTTGGTGGTATATGACTAGTGATGAGTGAGCTACAACTCCCTGTCAATTCTACTATTTGGTTATCAACCCAAGTCCATTTGTTAGTTAGTATATCCGATAGAAACTTAGCGTACTTGGACATATTTAGCATGGCGTCTAAATGTGATAGTTTCTAACCTTCTCAAAGAACTTAGAAATTTGTACTGTTGTTGAATTTTGTTGGAGCCTTTGTGGATAGGGGATTCTTGGCTTATATGGCTGTGGTGGGATGTATGGCTTCTCGTCTTCTTTCTTTTCCTCTCTAGCCGGACTTTCATCTCGTGCATCCTTAACTATCTCACTTGGCTTCTTGATTTTTTCTGTAGTTATAACTCTAATGGCCTTCACTTGCTCCCTTGGATTAGGCTCTGTATTACTTGGTAGGCTACCTGCATTTATAAATGATAAAACATTAGCTAGTTGACCTACCTGGACCTCTAAGTTATGGATGGGTGAAGCATAATTCTTTAAATTTTGGTCAAACTTTTCCTCCGTCCTCTTTTGTCTTTCCTTTTGACTCAAAAATTTGGTGCCTATAATATCCATCATCTTATCCATTTTTCTTTCCAATGACACAAAGCGGTCTTATTGGAAACCAAGAGGTTCTTGAGGTCTTGGTTACAGACTTGCATTGTTAGTACTCTAAGAAAAGTTTGGGTGATTCTTCCACCCTGGATTATAAGTGTTGGAGTATGGGTTGTTACCTCGTTGTGGTTGGTCAACATAGTTTACCTGCTTAGTGCTATTAGCTCCCAATAAGAAATATTTTGTAGTACCATGGTTGTCTTACCTACAAAGTTTACATTGAAAGTGCATGGCTTTGATAGTAGAAGAAGCTCCTTGCATATTGTTAAACTGTCTAGTAAGGACTGTGATCTATGCTTGCAAATCTATTATCGAGTCAATTGGTATAATCTTCTTTTGCTCCTTTGGCCCTTATCTACTTCTCTTATTGGACCACATACAATTATTGCTTGCCAACTCCTCTAGAAGATCATGAGCTACCTTAATAATTTTCTGCATTAAAGAACCTCTAACAGCTACATCTATAGTTCCTCTTGTATTATGATTTACATCATTGTAGAATGTTTGCAAAAGGAACTCTCTTGGAAGGTTGTAATGTAGGCAACTTCTCTGTAACTCTTTGAACCTCTCCCAAGTTTCGTATAATGAATCCCCATCACCTTGTTGAAAATTTGTAATCTCCTTGATGATCTTTATAGTTTTTGTCGAGGGAAAGTACTTGGTAAGGAAGGCTTGGGCTACTTGCTCCCATGTAATAATCTGTTATGAATTAAGCGAGTTGTACCATGCCTTTACTCTATCCTTTAAAGTGAAAGAAAATAGTCTAAGTCTCACAGCATCATCAGAAATACCTTAAAACTAAAAAGTATCGCATATCTCCAAGAAGTTGGATAGATTCCCATTTATATCTTCTGTTGACAATCCATAGGACTAGACATTATTCTGGGGGATGTTCAGGAGTGCTGACTTGATTTAAAAATGGTTTGATATGACTGCAGACCTTGCAACTCCTCGTGGACTAAATTTGGACCTCATAAAGTCCATCAAAATTCTCTCGACCATTCCTTGTTCTCCTCCTTCAGCCATATTTTTTTGCATAATATCTTTGTACTTTACTTTTCTCAGCTCTTGTTCATGTCTTGTTATATCAAAGAGCTCTTCTTCACTCACTTTAGTGGATTTTCACGTACTCCTTATGTTAATACACTTGCAAAAAATACAAGGAAAAGTATCAACAAAACTCAAAAATTAAAGTAACCTAAATCAAATAAGATGCTAAAACTGTAATCCCCGGCAATGGCACCAAAAACTTGTTTGCTAGTTTTAACTACACTACAAGTATACAGGTCGTAACTTATAGTATAATTGATTTCGATCCCACGAGGATTGAATCTAACACATAACGATTTGAACTCACTTTGTTTAAGGTAAAATAAGATGATAGAAACTGAAAATTAAACTTAAACTAATGAAACTTGAATAAAAATAATTGTAGAAGAAAGTAAAACAAAGAAAATACTCAATAGTGAAGACTTAGGGGTTGTTCTATCCTTATTTATCCTCCTTTATCTTATCGATTTAATTGTGTTTGACCCAAGATTTCCTAAAGTTTCATTACCCTCT
>JAOXYD010000008.1:8553109-8564331 GCA_028565735.1 Pinacopodium congolense
TTCTTAATTATAAAAATTTTATCTTAATAGTTTTCATTTTTTCAAAAAATCATTGTATTTTTAATTTTTTTCAAAAATTCCTATATATTTTTCATTTTTATCAAATACCCTCATGTATTTTTCATTTTTATCAAATACCCTCTATACAGTAATTGTTACGTCATCTGCCACATCACTCGCCACGTCAGCACATCTATCCAATCATCACTCGCTACGTCATCAAAATCAACTCGCCAAGTCAACGCCCCTGCCACATCAGTCATAAATATTTTCAAGAAATATTTGATAATTTTGTTAAAATAGATCTAAGATATTTTTAAAAATACAAAAGAGTATTTGATAAATCATAAAAGTTCAGGAATCTTTTGATACTTACTCATAAATATATTATTATATATTTAGATGGACCAAAGGCCCAATAAATAAACCTACTCTTTAATGTCATCTGTTTCACTTGGTAGAAGCCCTAGTAATTAGAAGATGCAGTGCGTGCCGAATGCATTCTGTGCATCTTTCATTTAGTACTTCGTAGGCCGTAGATGCCAAATGTTCGTAAGTAAGAATAAGTTGTTTTGTCGGCTTATGTTTCAACATAAATGGCTGTGTGTGAAACTACTTGAAAGGTGACAGAGAAGAAGAAAAGGAAAACCTTTTCGGTTTTCGCTTCGATTTTCAACATAATTTTGTTCTTTTACTAAAGGAGAGCCTTCTCCTAGAGATCAGACCCAGACAATGGTTGCTTCTCATGAGCATATGGATTTTTACAGGCATACCGTAACCAACTTAAATTTGCAACCTTGAACGAAGATTGGATAATTTATGATGACATTTAAATGAAAGGAAGACGACTACCTTCAAGAATCGTTTAAGAAAACAAACAAGAAGTCCTAAACCAGGTTGGAGAAAAACCCAGTGGACCAAGTAAGTCAACATTAAATCCAACCTCTCGCGTGAAGTGGTAGGTGGCTGGAACTCCACGGTATCGGCAGGTATTTCCCCTTCCAACTTCCGAGTCCCACTTTACCTTACCGACCACGTCTACTATTTTTTGCCCATCTTTTGCGAAAATAAACTCAAAATCTTGTTTAATTTGTCTAAAGTTATCTATTTGATCTATCCTACTGTTAAACCAAAAATCACTTCTGTTTTTGCTGGCTGTTCTGGTGAAATCATAAGTATCATTCTCTGTTTCTCCATTCCAGCGAGGAGACACCAACAGAATGTCGTCGTCCTTGGAACCCCAGCAAGTAATCACCTGCAGAGGTACTTCTTCCAATGATATTGTAACCTCAAAACCCAGAAAAAAAGGAACCATCTTTCCTGAAAGTTTTGGATGCAGAATGCCTTTCTTTATTCTGTATCTTCCTTTTTCTTGTCCTTTTATTTCTTCCTTTGAACTTCAGTGGTTCTCTTTTGTCTGTTGTCGATAAATATATGTGCACATTACTTATAAATCAGCTGCGGTAGCATGGGGAAAAGGAGAGGAGATGGTGATTGAAGAAGTAGAAGTATGTCCCCCACAGTCTCAAGAGATTAGGATCAAAGTCGTTTCTACCTCTCTCTGCCGAAGCGATCTCTCTGCTTTGGATTCTCAGGTTTACTTCATTTCATTTTACTGTATATCCTTATATTTGTTTCTCCTGTTTTCTATGTTTTCTTTACTTGCCTAAGTTTTCTTGTTTTCTCAACACAATGCAAATATATCATCTAGCAGATTGCTTTAGGAGTAATACCAAGTTGTTTTCGTAAGAACCTAACCTTTGATCATTTTGGGAATGCCATATATTGCAGAATAATTTTGCTCCACTGTCTTTATCCGTGGCTAAATTTCTATCCTAACATGTTTATCATTTTTATGCAGCCCATATTCCCTCGAATATTTGGCCATGAAGCTTCAGGGTATTAACTGCAACTTTGCCTTGTTTAGATTGCAGTTCTTGGACATGAGCTGTTTTATTCTTTTCTCCCAATCCTTGCAAAAATCCTAGTCCAACAGTGTTGGAATTCGCAAATAATTGGTGTTGAAATCAAATCCTAAATTGAATATAAAGGGAACGTTAGAAAGTGTTTGTAGTGCATCCCTCACATGATCTACATCTTGCCAGAAGCTATTTAGGCTTTCAACAGATTTTGTGAAGAAGGTGATGGCAATTCAGTGATTTTGCTACTACCTTAAATTTTCAGGATTGTCGAATCTGTTGGATCTGAAGTGACGGAATTTGAAAAGGGGGATCATGTGCTTACAGTGTTCACTGGAGAATGCAGGACTTGCAGACATTGTATATCTGGTAAAAGCAACATATGCCAAGTTCTGGGGTTGGAAAGGAAAGGCCTAATGCATAGCGATCAGGGGACCCGTTTCTCAGTCAAAGGAAGGCCCATATATCATTATTGTGCAGTCTCTAGTTTCAGTGAGTTTACAGTTGTTCATTCTGGATGTGCTGTCAAAATTAACAGAACAGCACCATTGGAGAAAATATGCCTTCTAAGTTGTGGAGCGGCTGCAGGTATAACTTAAGGTTTATGGTACTTTGTCAAGTCAAAACATAAGACTTTTGGACTTACAGTTCTATGCTGGTTACTCATATGCCGAGTCCCTTTTTGGATATAACACTCAGGATGTAAGTTTATTGCACCATTGTCAAGTCAGAATATAAGCGTTTTGGGCTCACAGTTCTATGCTAGTAACTCATATGTGAAGCCCCTTTTTGGAGAGAACACTGACACATAAATTCACTGTGAGGAACTCATCACTGGTTTCTTCTTATTTCTTTTCAAGGAGATAGATTTTTCATAGATGGAATGCTTTTTTCAATATATGTTGATTATATGACCTCATTACAGGAGTAGACGTGCTGTCATGTTTACCATTTGAATGATGCATTATTAAAAACTCCTATAGCATCTGGTTAATGGGAAATAAAACTTTGGTTCTAATTTTAGGAATGGGTGCGGTTTGGAATGTCGCGAATGTATTAAAAGGATCAACAGTTGTAATTTTTGGCCTTGGAACGGTTGGTTTATCTGTAAGTACTGCAGGAGCAGGTTCTTTTCCTGACAATTCTCTTAGCAGCTGCATAACAGGAAACTGCATTTTCAGTGTAACTTCAACTACAGTTTGATCTTCTGTACTTAGGTTGCACAAGCTGCTAAACTCAGAGGGGCATCTCACATAATTGGTGTTGATATAAACAGTGAAAAATGTGATAAAGGTAAAAGCACATTTTATTTTGAACTTCTAGGTACTGTGCTTTCATGGTCATTACATATCTCAGTTTTAACTGTGTATATACCTGCAGCAAAGGCTTTTGGAGTGACACAGTTCATCAACCCAAATGACTGCAGTGAGCCTGTTCAACAGGTATCAACTAACTAATATGCAATTGTTATGCAATATTTTTGCCTATTTAATCAAGTATATCTTGCAAGTTTGGTATAAGAGAGCCAAAATCTACTACGATCAAACTCGGGAGTATATGTGAGGGATTCAAAGATTCTCAGATGCCAGATATTTTTTAGGGGATCATAACTAGTACAGTTTTCATATAATCTGCTCATTTGATTTGTCTTGGTGTTGAAATTCCAACAGGTTATCAAGTGTATTACAAACGGAGGGGCAGATTATGCTTTTGAATGTATAGGTGACACTGGAATGGTAACTACTGCATTACAATCATGTTGTGATGTAAGTTCCTCCTACTCAATTTAGCTTTTTTTTTTCTTTGCATCAAGAAGTTCTCTCGAGTTAGGTTGACGAAAGGTTTCCTCATTTGTCTGTCCTTAGGGATGGGGTTTGACAGTTACCCTTGGTGTACCAAAAGTGAAGCCTGAGGTATCTGCTCACTATGGACTACTCCTTACTGGAAGAACACTGAAAGGATCTCTATTTGGAGGATGGAAACCGAAATCAGATCTCCCTTCATTAGTTGACATGTACATGAAAAAGGTGTGCATCCATCAAAGTTTTGTAGTATGCTTGCCGAACAGCAACTAATTTTGGTCTCTCTATTACATTAGCATTTGCATTTGGTTTTCTAACTGCACTTTTCTGCTGTGACATGAGAGTCTAACTAATATGTTGACTAATGAACCTTAGCTCAAATGGCATATAAGCACACCCTCCAATTTGAGTCCCCGATTGACAAGAAAAGGAAAATGATCATGCATTGGTTGATACAGACACACAATATAATTCCCTTGAATGTTTGGGATTTGAGTATTCTTTGGAAATTAGGAAGAGATTAAGGCTGTATGCTGCCCACTGTGCTAATGAAATCTGACTGTCATACCAATGACATTTTCCCCTTTTATGCTTTTTGTAAAAGTTTTGGGCTTTAAAATTAGACAAAAGGACATAGTATTTTATGTTAAAATTTCCATCTTAGGTTATAAGATCCTCCGTAGGTTGTTCGTGGTGCCAAATGATGTGGTGAATCTGGTCCAACCATATTGGAAAGTAGTCACGATTCATAAATGTCTACAAGTTGACAAATTTATGTTACTAAACTGGTGAGACTAGATCTCAATCAAAATCTAAAGTTGGCAGGTGTTCTTTTTTTGTGCAGGAAATACAGATTGATGAGCTCATCACACATAATCTGCAGTTTGAGGATATCAACGAAGCTCTGACTCTGATGAGAGAAGGCAAATGTCTACGTTGCGTCATCCATATGCCAAAATAAAGCTCCTCTTTCTTTCTGCCTCTCTGCAGATCAGAGAATTATTTTGAAAGATGAATAAAAAATCATTGTTTGTTGAACCATATGATCCCTCCAGATTTTTTTTGTGTGAAAACCTTATGATGCTTTGTTACTAATGCTGTATGCTTCGTGATGTGTTTGTAAAGGGTTTGTAAAGGATGAGTGAGTTACAATTCCTAAAATTGTTCTGTTCTTTGTGATTCACCACCTTCTTTCATTTCTTCCAAGTAAAGGCAAATGCTCGGCCTAAACTCCTCTTGACTTCATTGATTCACGGCCATATATAGCATAATATAGATTCAGCTGGAAAAGGGCAATAACACTCCAAAGGACTGCTATAATGAAAGAATGCAAAACGAGATGCACATTGTCTGCAAGCGCTGTTTCCAACAGAAAACATGTAGTCTATAGATGATGATCTATTAGTAGAAACTGCGGAAACAAGCACTTGGATTGTCCACCTAAAATTCACAAAAAGCTGGAAGACGTTCGCTCATATCATTGACTTGTTTATCAAATGGCATTACAAGTAGGACACGTAATGCATAACTTGGCTGTCTTTTATATTTGCTACTGAATCATGGGGTCAATGGAGATACCTCCCACAACAAACAG
Source organism: Pinacopodium congolense (assembly GCA_028565735.1). Lineage (NCBI taxonomy): Eukaryota > Viridiplantae > Streptophyta > Magnoliopsida > Malpighiales > Erythroxylaceae > Pinacopodium > Pinacopodium congolense. The sequence goes on from JAOXYD010000008.1 coordinate 8,558,425, forward strand.
TGTTGGACATTTGGGTAAAAGCTTCTACTTAGCTGAACTACCCTCGATATTGATGATGTGTACTTGCTGTTATTAGGTGAGGGATAGGTTCGAGTCGTTTGACCTTAGAAACTTTTGCACGATTACAAATCAACCAACCTTTACAAGTCTCAAAAGCAATGCTTTGAGAACTTACACATACAAGGATGCTTTTATCAGCTGCATATACTATAATAAAACGCTGTCAATAAGTTTGTCACAGATTGTTTTCTCTCACTCGAAGGAAGTGACAACGCGTGCATGTGGTGGTGGAAACAAAGGGTTTGCAAAGAATAAGATCCACCAAGCAATGGCAGAACAGCAGAGAATACACCCAGAGGTGGATGTGGAAGCGCCATCAACCACACCATTGGTACATCAAGGCCAGACAACCTCCGAAAAAAACAGCTCAATACAGCATCATCGTCCTCCACCTTTAAGAACCAATGCAGTAGTTATGCCCCCAAAGCCACCCAAGGCAGGAAGCTGTTGCTGCAAGTGCATATGTTGGACAATTGGTCTCCTGATCCTCCTGCTGGTTATTGTTGGAGCAACAGCTGGTACTCTGTACCTCGTATTCCAACCAAAAGTCCCCAACTACTCCATTAACAGCTTGAGAATAAGTGATCTGAGGCTCAACTTCGATCTGACCCTCTATGCTAAATTCAACGTGAAGATCACTGCAAATAATCCCAACAAGAAGATTGGCATCTACTATGAGAAAGGTGGCCTATTGAGCGTTTGGTATAGCAACACTAGGCTTTGTGAAGGGTCCATACCAAAGTTTTACCAAGGTCATCAGAATATAACAAAACTGGATGTCAGCTTAACAGGTCAAGCACAGTATGGAAACACTTTGCTGTCAGCATTGCAAGAGCAACAACAAACAGGACGCATTCCTTTGGATCTTAGAGTAGACGCACCCGTGGCTATCAAACTTGGAAAATTGAAGCTGAGGAAGGTGAAGGTCTTGGGAGACTGTATGTTAGTTGTTGATAGCTTATCAACAAGCAGCTTGGTTAGCATTAAAGCCAGCAATTGCAAGTTCAAATTGAAGCTTTGAACTCTCCAATGTCGTTAGCCCTTTGAACATTAGCCCACTCCCACATTTTTATTTCCCCTCTAGTCTGAATCAGGTTTATTCAATTCTATTCAGTACTTTATTTTATTTTTCTTCTATGAGACAGATGATTAAGCTATGTTATTCTAGCTAAATGCAAACCGTAATTACTATCAGAGCATTTGTCCAAGGTCCATTTCCATATGAGAAACCTTTTTTTTTGGTATACAATAGGCAAAAGTTTTCAGAAAGCATGGAAGCTTATGAGTGTTAACTACCATATAAAGCCACCTTAAAACATTTATATATCCATCCAGAAAAAACACTTACCCTCCCTCCACTCAAAACATAATAAGAATGAATATTCAGAGAAACGAGAAACATGCGTTTTCTAATGGTATAAACAAGGTAAGAAGTTCGGTTATTAGAACTACATACAATTCTATACAGCAAATCCATCCACTCTAGTATACAGTAGACAAGGGTCAAGAAATTTTCTGTCAAAATACGCCTGAATATTATGATTGCAAAGCTGACACAATATGTTGGGTTTGTCACACCACAGCTGGTTGATTGAGGGTCATAAACTCCAGTCTCGCGATGCATGTTTTCTGCAATCTTTTTTCCGTCTTTTCCATAAACCCCCAATTTCTTTCAACTAATTCCTTATGGAAAGGAAGTAACAACACAATAATAGAATAATAGTAGGATGTATATGGATTCCTAAGTGTAACGTTGGACTAAGTTTGTCATGGCATTTACTATTGTATTGATCTATCTATAAACATAGAACACATTCTTCCCATTCCTAAGATAATTATTAACTTATAGTACATAAGTTCCTTCATCAGTCACCTGTTAGAGCCCTTGGTCTATGCTGCATAGTGGATAGTGACATCCCAGTCTGTGAAACTGCTCTTACAAATGCCATATTTGCTGTTAAAGTTGGAGCGTGCCAATGATCTCCAGTCCCAAAGACAATCTTGTTTTTCAGTGCCAGCTTTCTTGTTGTTGGAAGGCCCATCATACGTTCTGATGGACTATCAGGCACACCCCTGTTCTAGCACAGATTATCAGTTCATGTAATTACATAAAATCCATAAAAAAACCAAAACAGAAATCCACAATGCACAATGCAGAATGTAAGGAGAAATGAAAATCGATGAGGCTTTAGGGGGCTCAGTCTTCACCCAAAAGCACCATAGGCGTTTGATACTGCAACTAGACCAAGTAGATCACTTTCGTGTATTTTTGGTTAACAAACATTAATCCAAGACAATGCATTTTCAAGAGTTGTTTTGAACAAGGTTGTTATCCTATTTATTTTCATTTTTATTCACATTTACTTATCTGCTGTAATTAATTGTTGGCTTTGTGACATATTGATCTCAAAGAAAAGAATTTCAATCAGATAGAGTTAACATGATTTAAATCATTTTCAGCGTGCTGACAACTTCTTGTACTTCAACATGGAAACAGTCTAATGATCAGGATCATGTCAAGAGCCCTAGTTGATGTTCCTTAAAAAAATCCAAACAGGAAGTCCATGACAGGAGGTCTGCAATGCATATTAATCTAATTTGTAACAGTAATATTTGGTGACAGCTTACATGAGGCATTTCAGTATTTTGTCAGCTCTTATCTTCTCCTTAGGCCCTCCGCACAATGACATCAACTCTTTGAACTCAGAATGAACACTTTCACATATTATGCCTCTCTTTCCTGATATCACACCAGCCAATTCCCCATGTATAGGATTTTGAATTTCAGACATCACCTGGGGAACAAAAAATTAATCCAAAATAAGGCCAGATGTTTAAAATGCATTATAAGCAATCCACGCAAAAAAGGTAGCCAGGTGGTTGGGTTCAAGGGACCAAATACAGCATTATCTAAGATATATTTATCAACTAATAAAGACGAAAAGGACAAAAGAAACGAAACAAAACACCTACTTGTGCAATCACAAACTCAAAGTTACCCTTAAACCGCTGCCTCATTTGAGTCTCTGGTGCGGCCAGAAGTTTCTCAGCACAGCCATTGCTGATTCCTGATACAAGAGCAATTAATGCAGTTGTATCAAAATTTATAAGATCATATTCTCCTGATAAATCCATCAGTTTAGCAAATTCCACGTCCAGATCTTTTACTAGCCATAACCGAATTCCAGAAATAAGAGAATTGAATGATGTATCGTCATCTACATTTACTTTGATGTGCTCCTTCGAAGCCAATGTAGAAGGATCAACAACCAAGTCTTTAATCACCTTTTGAGCACTCCAAACAGGATTACTTTTAGTATGATTAACAGCTATTTGAAGGACTTTTGCGTCCTTGTATGAACTAGGAAACACATTTACCCAGTCACCATCTAGTTCCTCGCAGAAATTAAGCTCGAAATGAAAGTCAGATGCTCCAAATTCGCTGTGAAGCTTGTCAAGAACAATATTGCAAAGTCCATGGGAGAAGAATAGAATAATAGAGGTAGGCTTCATGAAATGTGAAGACTTGGCTGCGACAAGAAGTTGTTGAATCCTGGATTTCAAGCCTTTGCTTTTGTGGGTTTGATGCCAAGAAATGTACTTGGGGTTCCTATCAGAAACAATGATCCAGACAGGATTTTTATTGAGGATACAGACAATGTCAACATGAACTCTTGTACTACTAGCAGTAGGTTCTGAAGCAGAAGAAGATGAAGGAATAGTCTTGCAAACACGTGAAATGCCCGTCACAAGAGGGCTGTGAAGAATGTGAATGACAGCTTCCAGATGACCAATGTTGAGACTGTAAACATAACAAACACTTGAGTTTGCAAAACTAAAAAAGAAAGCACTAGTTATCAAGATCACCGGTTAAAAAACAAAAGAAGGTGGATTGATTCCAAGCGAAAAGGAATGCAAAACAGAAGGCGAAAAGCAGTTGGGTACCTGAAAGGGAGGTCGTGCTGGTGAGAAGAAAAGGAAGAAGAGAGAAAAGAGTGCTCAGAATGAAGCAATTTGAGGAGAGTGCGAATGCATGACTTAGTTATTTTGCTCCCAATTTCAATTCTTTCTACTTTCTCTATCGCTATTTCACATCTCCTTATCCCCAATTGTATAGCTCTTTCTCTCTCTTTTACCTCCATCATCCTAAAAGCTTTAATCTTTATGTAACACACAGACAGCACAACGGAGACACCGATCAATACATCGGAGCCTACTCCTTTCGTATGTGTACCGGCCTGTATGGTGACGAGATGATGGGTTGGGCCGTCGAAAGTAGTTTGATAGGTTTACGGCGTTGTATTGTGATTTTTTATTATAGTTAATTGTATTTTTATATTGATTGTTGTAATATATTGGTATATTTTTTATTTTTATATTTAAAAAATTAAAAATTAAAATTCAATTAAACAACACCCAAACTTTTTACCGGTCTATTCTTTGGTCTTCACCCAAATTTATGCATTTTCTTTCTTCTTTTGTGTCCTACCATCACTGGAGCATCAAAACAAAAAGAATAAGAATTAGTTTTGTTTTCAGATTTAATTTTTATTTTTTATTTTTATTTTTAATACAAAAATTAATAAAAATAATATATAAAAATTAATAAAAATATAAAAACTAAAAGAAACAAATACAAATAACTTGTATTAATTTTTATATTTAAAAAAATAAAAAAAAATAATAAAATAAGAAGTTGAACCAAACAAACCTTAATTTTACATTGCAAAAATTTTGCATTCTTGCTATTATTATTAAACCTGTGTGAATACTATCATGATCTGATAAAGATGTTTGTTTCTTTAACCAATACATTTTGTACAATGAAACAACCTCCGTGATAATATCTTTAAAGCTTGTTATTTTTTCCCTTTGGTGGTAGACGACAATACTGAAGAAGAGAAACTGAGACTGAAATAAGTGTTTCTTCGTATTAAGCTCTGATTTCCAAGTTACTGATTCCAACTTTTATTAACATTGTCAGAAACTTCAATTTTGAATTTGGGCTTGATAAATAGTGGAACCCTAAACTAAAGATACAAAAATTTCAAATTTTTAAACTCGAAATAAACGATTCTTAGATGGACAGCAAGTACCTTTCTTTCTAGTCCTTTTATTTTTATTGACATTGAATCCCCAAAGAACATGGTGCTACCGTCTTTAGAAAAGAATCTTGTGACCTAAAAGACCAACTATGTGATTTATTATGGGAAAATGGATAAAGAAAACACAAAATGAAAGAAATGGCTTTTATGTAATGCGTCTCTTTTGTTTTTATGATAACTAATTGGTTTGTTGGCTCAAATATGTAGCGAATTACTTATCTAATTATCTAGTCAACATATAGTTTATGAGTTTGATATCTATTTTTATTAATATGAAAGATAAAATAATTAATAATAAAGATTATAAATTTCATATTTAAACTTTAATTTGATCACATTAAGGAATATTTAATTAGAGAGGTTGTGATTTAGTATGCTAATGTCAGTTGTGTATGTGAAGTGAGAAACTAGATGTTAGAGAAGACTCCATTAAATAAGCAACTGCAATAGTTGAGAGAGGCTTAGAACTTTTAAAGCTTCCCAGCAGCTCCTGGAAACTCCAAATAGTTCTGCTTAACCTAAACTTGGCAAAGAAGATTTAATGTAAACTCTTGAATCTTTGTACCATTTATTTTTGCAAATGTTTTTATAATAAAGGTTTAGTTTCTTGCATTTGATTGGCTTTTTTTTATGGGATAATAGTTACACAGGTGATCAAGCTATTCGGATTTTTTCAGTTAAGTGATCAAGCTTTTAAAAGTTTCAATTGAGTGATTAACGTTTGAAAAGTTAATCAGTTGAG
>JAOXYD010000008.1:8603915-8615165 GCA_028565735.1 Pinacopodium congolense
ATATTAAGTTTTAAGATAATTAAATTTAAAAGTATTTTTTATATAAGGTGCTTAAAATTAGATTGAAATAGTCATTTCTGTTTTATCATATATATACTATTTTATAAACGTCAAGGGGTAAATTAGATAATTTTTCAAATGTTAAGGAGTAAAATGATACCATATAAAATATTATAGGACAAATTAAATTTTTTTATGAATTGTGGAGAGCCAATTCATGCCTTTTTTTTTTTTTTTAATAGGAGCCGTTGATTCTACTGTATACTTTAGTAGCATACAGTCGGTGAGCCCTAACTTCTTGTAAACCGTTTATCCTCCACTTGAAAAGGAAGAAAGTAATTTCTGCAATTGATATAAATATACAAATTATTATAAACGAGTCTTACCATTTTTTTTCATCCTCTTCGCCGCCAACCCCTAATTAGTAAGAGTTATAGTCCACTTCAACCAAATAAATATAAAAATTATTATTAAATAACCACTATCCCCCACTTAATTATACACAAAGAGCCAAAAGAAGAAGGAAATCTAACCACACGAGATTCACTCAATAATTGATGTTTTACTATATACAAAGGACAGCAATAAGAAAGAAATCTAACAATATGGCAGTCCCACAAGATGATATTTTAGTGGGCATCAAATTAAAGTAATCTAAAGATGAATAATAATTGTAATCATTCATACTTCTGTAGTTCCTCAAATGTTGATAATATTAAATAAAAATTATTTGACATTCAACTATTGATATCTATGTAAAATGATGGATTTATCGGTATCAAATTAAAATAATCTAAAATGATTCATGCCTCCATAATTCATAATAAATTGATGAACAGGGGGGCCCCAGTGGGAGCCGCCCCTAGTTTTTCTCTAAATTGGCATTTATTTGAATATGACCACTTATAATTAAGATAGATCCTTGTAAACCAATGCTTTCGTTGTCAACAGTAATGTTGAAAATATGAATTTCCTACTGTTTGTAAGAAAAGGGGAAAGAGTAAAGTTAAGTTTCTAATGACAGAAACTGGAAATTAGAGAGTATTGATATGTAACTGTTACTCAATTATCATGCAACAGTATCTACATATTATCAAAAGCAACATTAAGATGAATTAAATCTTAATCAGTAATAATGAGTGATGGAGTAATATACGTTGTAGTTCCAGGGTGCATGTCTCTGTGATATGATACAATAGAAATTTTCATTCCGTTTCGAGTAGAAATGAAAGGCGGAAGTGATCGTTTTTAAGTTGGGTGATGAAATTTTCTAAGAAATAACGAGCAAATCCGAAGGTTGATGAATCTAAACATCTCTGTAATCTATGTTACCTTTTTAGGCGTGAATGAGGAAGAGAAGTGTCAACCAATGGAATGGAATGGAAGGAAAAGTCAAAAGCGAAAAACTTGCTACTGTTCTTCCAATGCCTTTGTGCTGCTGTGCCCCTGTAATGGCGTCACTTTCAGTCCAGCGTCAAAGCCACTCCTGCGAACATCAAGATTATGGTTATCAGCACAATGGCACATGGGACAATTATCACAATAATCTCTTACCCCTTTTTTTCTCTCTAGTCTTAAAAAATATACATATAAAATTACCACCTGGGACAATCCAGCTCGACAACATCATCATGATCGGTATACTAGAATAACCTCATTTAAGATTGTCTTTATTATTACCTCTTTCTTTGTTCTTTTGCATATAAGGCCACAAAGTTCCCTTCTTTATTCGCTACATCTTCATTATTATTCATATGACTTGAGCAAGCTAAAAACTTTCTGTTCTTCATCATTCATGATCATCACCGCATTCCCAGAAACAGAGTAGGAAGGAAAAGTCAGAATCCAAGAAACAAACTTCCCTTAATTTCGTTGTTTTTGGAATGATGGGTAGTTTGCGGGAAAGTTTCAGTGCCTTTGTCAACAACAGATGGCTCGTCTTTGTGGCTGCAATGTGGATACAGTCGTGTGCAGGGATTGGATATTTGTTTGGGAGCATATCACCTGTTATAAAGAGTTCTTTGAACTACAATCAGAGACAGATTGCCAGATTAGGTGTGGCTAAAGATCTTGGAGACAGTGTTGGATTCCTCGCTGGTAGTTTATGCGAAATCTTGCCTATGTGGGGCGCTTTGCTTGTTGGGTCTCTGCAGAATCTTGTTGGCTATGGTTGGGTTTGGCTCGTTGTAACTGGTCGAGCTCCTGTGTTGCCTTTGTGGGCTGTGAGTACCAATCACTCTTTTTTTAACTTATATATTACAATTTATCTTCTGATGTGATCTAAGTTGAAAATCTGATTGGTCGGATCGGTTATCTCTACTTTGCTGGTTGGATTACTTTTGCTGTGCATCATTTTGTGAATATTTGCATTTGTCGTATGTTCATCTGATACTGATTCCAATTATTAAGAAGAAGGCGCAATACCATTAGCATTATTTTTCTTCACTTGTCCCCATTTGTTTCAGTGCTTCCACTTGATTTCAAAGGTCTCGATATTCTGTAATTATCTATTTCTTTTCCTTCTCGATATCGTTTCTGCTTCATGGCCGAGGGCACTTTGTTGCATACGAGGTCTTCTGTAATGAAAATGTTAACTTTTTATCAGCTCTCTTTCATTTCCTTTAGCAGAAAATTTTGAATCTTTCATGCTATCATCTCATATCCTTCCTATTCGTTCCTAGTTCCTCCTTCCATTGTCTATTTGTCTGAAATTAAATTTGCAGAATATCCCACTAGGATTGCTTGCAAATAGGAAGTACCCCCAGAAAATGCATTATCTAATCTGTGTTTCCTTTGATTTGGATTGAACTGGAACAAATCAATTCCTTGTGGGGTATTTCCTTTATACTTGTTACTTCAGTTATGTTCCTCCTTCATATGCAAACCATTACCTGCAGGCTACAGATCATTGTGTGGCCTCTGCATTAGCAGGTTAGCTTTTGGATGAAGTACCATTCTTAAATATTTAGTTGGAACAATTATAGTCCACGATGGCTAGCTGTCTTCCAGCAATTGCTGAGTTTTGATCAATCTGGAGGTTGATAGATATTGAAATTGAACGATCAAAACATCCTTTTTTAAACGTTCAGTCAATTTTACCCATTAGCAAATATCCTACTGATGGTTTTCTACTTTATGGTTGATGGTAGTTTTCTTTTTTCTAGCAAACCAAAGAACGGTAAATTGTACTTATATTCAGCAGAAATATCAAGTGAACCTGATTCCCATTTTTCAGACACACATGCTTTGACTATTATTTTTCTATTCCACTAAAATTGGTCTTGCACTTCCCCATTGTGCTCTGCATTTTTAAGTTGATTCATATTCTTGCTAATTCTGCATGATGTATATGAAGCTAACATTATGTATGTGATGTAAGAGAAACACCTTTGAAGGTTGTAGATCTTAGCTTGGTTTTCTTTGTCGTTTCTTCCATTCTTGTTTACCAACAAAATTTTTTGGTAATATTTCATCATCTTCTTTTGTGAATTTTTTGTTAGCAAGAAGAGATTTAAGAAACTTTCCTAGCACATATCTTGTTTTGTCATAATGTCGTAGACAATTTGTTAACTTCTACAGTATGCAGATGTGCATTCTTATATTTATAGGTAACAACGGTGAAACCTACTTCAATACAGCCGCTCTTGTTTCTTGCGTGCAAAATTTTCCAAAAAGCCGAGGTCCTATAGTGGGAATCTTGAAAGGATTTGCTGGCTTAGGTGGAGCAATATTGACCCAAGTATATGCAGTGATGCATACCCCTGATCACGCATCTCTCATATTCATGGTTGCAGTTGGGCCAGCAATGGTTGTCATTGCCTTAATGTTTATCGTGAGACCTGTTGGAGGTCATAAACAAGTCCGACCAAGTGATTCCACTAGCTTTACATTTGTATATAGTGTATGCCTCATATTGGCTGCTTATTTGATGGGGGTCATGCTTGTTGAAGATCTAATCAACGTGAGCCACACTGTGGTAGTGATACTTACAGTGGTTTTGTTTGTCCTACTTCTTCTTCCGATTGCAATTCCTTTATCATTGTGTTTTTCTTTGGAGCCAAAAGATCCTGCAGAAGAGGCTTTTCTGCCCGAGCCACAGAAACAAGAAGCTGGTGAGTCTGAGCATACAACCCACGAGGTGATACTAAGTGAGGTGGAAGATGAGAAGCCAAGGGATGTAGACTTGCTTCCAGCCTCAGAGAGGCAAAAGAGAATTGCACAATTGCAAGCGAAACTGTTCCAAGCAGCTGCAGAAGGAGCAGTAAGGATCAAGAGGAGAAGAGGTCCACATAGAGGTGAAGATTTCACCTTGATGCAGGCATTGATCAAGGCAGACCTTTGGCTGATTTTCTTCTCTCTTTTACTGGGTTCTGGATCTGGGCTGACCGTGATTGATAACCTGGGTCAGATGAGTCAGTCCTTAGGTTATCACAATACACATATATTTGTGTCCATAATTAGCATTTGGAATTTTCTTGGACGAATTGGCGGGGGCTACTTCTCTGAGGTTATTGTAAGGTGAAGTATAAATCCTCTTTCTTGGATTAAAAATTTCTTTTCTAGGTACACTTTGCAAGAACTTGTTCATTTTGCTCATCTATCTCGTTTTATGCAGGAATTATGCTTATCCAAGGCCAGTGACCATTGCTATTGCACAACTTGTTATGGCAATAGGGCATATTTTCTTTGCTTATGGGTGGCCTGGGGCAATATACATTGGCACCCTGCTGATTGGTCTGGGCTATGGAGCTCACTGGGCAATTGTGCCAGCTACTGCCTCTGAATTGTTTGGCTTGAAAAAGTTCGGAGCCCTTTACAATTTCCTCACTCTTGCAAATCCAGCTGGTTCCCTTGTTTTCTCAGGTTTAATCGCAAGCTACATCTATGACAGTGAAGCAGCAAAACAAGCTCATGACCATCATCATCATTTGCAGAATATAGGGTCTACATTTTCCAGTTTATTAGGTCCAGAGGAACCTCTGAAATGTGAAGGGGCCATATGCTTCTACCTTACTTCCATGATCATGTCCGGATTCTGCGTTATTGCATTTATACTCAGCATGATTCTAGTGTACCGGACGAAGATTGTCTATGCGCATCTCTATGGAAAATCTCACACTTAATTTTGTCAAGAGAGCCATGACAGTTTCTCCACCGGAGTACACTCTTTTTTTTTCGGCAGCGATTTTGTACTCCAGTGTAAGTTCTAAATTTTGATTGAAAGCATCATTTCAAAGATTTGAACAAGCTACAGTGAAGTTCTCAAGAAGCTCTGGATGAAACAGTTTACTCTATTCCTTGTCTTAAGAGTTAAGCTAGCTTGAATATGGCTGAGTTCCCCAATTGTGTATGCGATTATTTACGTGTATGCATTTATGTACGTGTCCACTGTATACTCTTGATGGTCAATAGTAACTCTATTCATTTTGTGTAGAGAGTGAATCATTTTATGTTCAATCTGATGTTCTTTTCTACAACACACCACCATTACCTCAGTGGAAAATTTTTAGTTCCTTATAAAATATTTCAGAAATACCCTTGCTTGACGACAATTTCGTAAATAAAACTTGTGTACTCAAGAAATCTGCATGCACTGGTTTGATGCTTGGTTACTGAAATTCTAGCAGAAAAATGTACCCTGTAATAGTACAAGTTGGAAATTTATTGAACAGCACCATACAATTGGTTTATATGTACCATTCATTCACACCTTGATAAATTGGCATTCCTAAGCATTCAGGAATTAATGTCTGTGCAGTCTCTTCTTATACGTCCTTGATTGCCGGTTTTAACTCCAACTCTACCAAGCTTTACCATGGCAGTGGCAAACGCTGCATCAAAGTCTCCCTCCTGATTGGCAAAGTCATTGACTGTTGAGCGAGATGCAGGATCTGTGAAGAGGACCTGATCTGAAGTGAACATGCCTTTACCAGCAACAAGATTCTGGTAATAAACATTGTCAAACTTCTGTGGTGTAACAGGATCCATGTTAACAGCTATGGTGGGGTCTACATTCCGGGGACAGGATTGCATAAGCTGCTGAGCATAGGCCGAATTGAGAGAAGGGTCAACAGGAGATGACGGGGAGAATGAGTAGAGACGATTTGCGAAGCGGCTGCAGTGAGAAAAGCCCACAGTGTGGCCTCCTGAAAGTGCAATCATATCAGTTTGTGTGAGGTTGTTTTTGGCAAAGAGCTTGTTAAGTTGAGACAGTGTAAAGTCGGGTTCAGGCAAATTTCCGGCAACAAGCGATGCCTTAGATATCAATCCATCACGACGTCCCAATTCTACATTAAATGAACTGCCTCCAGCCTGAATTTTGGTTATCAGATCAAACAGAACAGTCCAAGTTAGCAGTTTTCGTTGGCCAATAGACAAGAAATGATGAAGTCGAGTTAGCAATGGAAATCATGAATTTTGAGGAATATATGTTACCAGTACTACCACGTCCCTGGCCGCAATTGCCATGATGTCTGCACAGGAAACAACTCCGGGGCATGCCGCTTCCACTGCTTGTTTTGCTTTTATTACGGTGTCAAATCCATCTCCTGCAAGTGATAGATTGTCGGGTGCATCCTTCTCTGCGTCACCATTTGGTGATGAAACCATGACTGAGGCATCGCAACCCTATAATTAAGCCAGCAACTAGAATTAGAAGATTGAAAATTTTTTTACTGGGACCTAAAACCTCTTCCCGTAGGATGTGGAATATTTATGTCACCTGGAGCTATAATACTATATTTTCTGATTAGCCTAGCAAATATGTTATCAAAGATATGCTCAATCCTTCTTCATATCCAACTTAATTTCATTAAAATAAATAATGGCTCCACCTTTTATTTTGCCTCTTTTTTCCTTTTTTGTATCTCTGCCTTAGGAAATAAAAACAAAAAACAAAAACACTCAACCTCGTGCAGCTTAGAACTTTAAACTTCTGAAGTTGACTCACATATTCAACTACTATGCTCATTATTGTAATTCAGTCTAATATGAAAAGTCAGTGGTCTGATTAGTCCTTCAAGGTTTTGAACAGAACTAGCAAACTCACTAATAAGCTTTATTATTGGTTATTTAGTTAGAAAGGACATCGAAATGGAATCCAACTCCTTTTCCACTAGTGTGAAAACACAAAATTATAGAACTGATCAACTCAAGAGTTGGTGGAAGATGTCAACACTCGTGTAATGATGATGAAAATCCTGCATATATATATCTATGACTAACATTTTATAGAATTGAAAAGTTGCGCATGGGTAGAATTGAACATTGGAGGATATATAGTTATAATGCACGACGTCGTAGTAGTATGTTGGTTAACTCAAGTCATTTGTGATATTTTACTATTTTTAAGACCACCATTAGAAGGAACCTACAAGCAGATGTACAATGTTTTCAAACATGGTTTTATCGTGTGAAGAATATATTTCATCCACCATCAGCCTCCGATTATGACCATTTAGGCATATTCTCATATCAGGAAAAAACTAAGATTAAAAAAAAAAATCTAGAAAGCGCCTTATAATTCTGATTTTCATCGTTTCTTCTTCAACTGAAAGAGGATCTTTCAAGCATCCATCATCCATGTTTCATGCGATATCTATCTATGTATACAAGGAAATGAAACATATCCGAGCTTACATATACGTACCGTGACGAAACAGTCATGAAAGAACAGGCGAAGAGTTGAAGGGATAGTGACGAAGGTCTGAATTAACTTATTGGTCACAGCTTGTTGCACTATAGCTTCCACGTTTGGACAACTAGAGCTGTAGAAATTTTCTCGCAGCTGTGCCTCTCCCTTATGCCCCATGACTATGATGATCATGACCAGAACCCAGCATACTCTTTCTGCAATCTCCATTGGTCACCTCCTCCTCCTCCTCCTCCTCCTCCTCCTCTTCTTCTTCTTCAATTCACAGTCTGCTCTATGATATGCAGCAGCGAATATACCTATATATTCAACCTCCCTGATATCTGCCTGTGCATCCAAAACAGTTGACGACGATTTATAATCGTAATTCTAAAATAACAAAGTAACAAAGAGATAATTCTAAGAAGCTTAAAGCATCAAGGATGCATAGGTTAGCCGAAGTTGATTGGGGTATATGATATCATTAGCAAGAGAGCTATGGTAGCTAGCTAGCTAATGGGTGCAAGCGTAGTTGGACATTCTTAATTATATATAGGATGACGATGATGGTGCTTTAATCTTACTAAGACAGGGTCTTGTAAGGCATGTCTTGTGAGACTATGGTTTATATCCAACAAGAAATTGCCACGAAATATCCACTTGTATCTCATATGTAGGTGGCATAAACCTTGTTTAGTTAGTTGCATTTTTTTTTATTTTTTATTTTTTAAAATAAAAAATTTTAAAAATAATAAAAAATTAAAAAATTACAATAAAAAATTACCATTAACAACTCGCATCTTTTACTTACATGTGAACTATTTATCTGGCGGAAACACCACTTTCCACCAGCGGTGCTTTACAGCATATAATTTCCATCGTAGTTAGTCACGACAGGGCAACACACGGAAATGACTTTAAGCCCTTTGTCTCCAGGACCGTACTCATGTAGCCGAATCCCTCTAGATAAAATCTTTAACCCTGCGAACTCAACTTCTTCCATGACAGCTTGCCTCTAGTTCTACGCGGCAAATGCTTGGTTGTTGGCTTCTAGAGGTTAGGCATATTGAAACCTTCCTTCTCGGGATTAGTTAGGGGTGACGTGACAATGACCTAAAAACAAATCCGGTCCAAGCACTAGAAAATGGAAAGGTATTAATCAACAAAGTTTTTCACATATTAATTTTTATGACTGCTGACTAAGTAAAGGATTAACTAACCTTAAGAATATGTCAAGTTTGGTTGACAAGTCATCTTCACTTGTAGCTCAACAATATTCGTATAACAGAAGAAAGAGTTTTAAATTGTGGCAAGTGGTGTGCTGTTTTAACTTGTTATTTTAAAAGAATTAAGCAAGTCTATTCTTACGTATCTTATTTTTGTGATTTTTAATTATAATTTTAATATATTTGTATTGATTTTTATATTATATTAATATGTTATCTTTTTCAATTTCTATGTTAAAAACTAAAATTAAAAACATAAATTCTATCAAACAATTCCTAAACAATTTTATTACTTCACCCTTGATAATACGTTGTTACTCTTCTATATCGGGCATTTCCCCTTGGAATTGGAGCAACCTATTTTGTTTTGGTCAACTGTAGCTCCAATTTGATCAATCGCCATCTATACTTTTCAACATATTTCTTACGCCTTTAAATACGTCTATTCATTAGGTATTCTGATTGTGTAAGAATGTAAGGTCATTATGGCATTTAACGCATTTAAAGTGAATTAGAGATATAGTGTGGGATACTCAAATGGCGCAAAGAGCGTGAGACTTTTCTGTGTACTAGAGAATTATCATTAGGTGCAACTGACCTTTCATAGAAATGGTCACTCTCATAGTTATTAGTTTCATAATAATATTGAGGGATATGGAATAAATTTTTTTGGAGGGATACAAATATTTATGCAACGTTTTAAATTTTATAGATTACATATTTACATTAATATACGTCCAGAGAATAATTTATATGTAAATAAATTGACTTTCTTTATTTTATTATGAATAATTATTATCTTAATTTATTTGTAATACTAAAAAAGAAAAGAATGCATTATTAAATTTAAATAAAAAATAATTTATTGGTATTTGATAACTTTAAAATCCAATATATTCACCTTATACACTTGTTTGTCAAAAATTGAGAACTTATTCATATATTTTTGTTTTTAAAAAATAAAAATAAAATAAAATCTATTCGAGATTTTGCGCATTTGGGTTTTGATTAAAGGGCCATAAAAGAGGAACAAAGCCCAAAAAGGAGTAAAAAGTTAGACCCGAACCACCAAACTCAAAATGACGAAGTTCAAATTTTCACTTGAAATCAATTGAACCGTTTGCTTGGAAAGGAATTGAAGAACAATTTGAATCAAAGTCCAACATGCCAACAGTTAATTGATTAGATAGAACATGGCGATGCAAGTAGATGACTTTGCCAACAGTGAGAAGGAGCTAGGGTTTCCATACTGGAAGCCTGTTCGTCGTCGGTTCACTCCTGACTCTTCCTTCTTTGCCTCTGGCAACTTCGAGAGAGAATTCCTCGCCAAACAGGTTCATTTCTATTCCATAATTTCTTCTTTATTCGATTGTGTTTCAATTTTCGAAGGTTTGAATGTTTTTCATTTCCATTTTTGAGAATTTTGGTTTAGGTTTTATTTTAATTGCGTCCTTGGACTGAGCTTTGAATTCCTGACTTTTATTATATATATAAATATATATATGTATATGTATACACACACATACACACAAACAGGTTGCACTGGATTTAACTGATTATGAAAAGCATCAGCTTCAGGATCTAGTGGAAAACGATGCCAGGTGGGTTAAAGTTTGATTCTTCCGGATGAAAGATTTGGAATGTTAATAGTTTGTCTATTTTTTGGACTATATAATTTTTTATTTTTTGACCGAAAACCAGTACTTTATGGCATGTTTCTATTGGTTGCATTGCTAAGATCATAGTGAGGGTGTTAATTGTGAAATCAACGGTTGAAGCAGGGAGGTTTGCTGTCCCGTTGTTGGTTGTGGTGCAAACTTGACATCCTTGGAGGGCTTTGAAGACCATTACAATGCACGGCACTCTGCATCCTGTTCTGTCTGCTCTAGAGTTTACCCTACTGCACGCCTTCTCAGCATCCATGTTTCTGAAGTGCATGACTCTTTTTTTAAGGCAAAAGTCGCACGTGGATACGCCATGGTAGTTTATTTTACTCTCGTCCCTTTTGCATTATCGGCTATGATTGCATGAATCTTTGGCGCTTGGATTTGGTCATGCACTGATTGATGTCCACAATTTTCCAAAGGCGGAACTTTGTGCTTAGCCAAAAACTTGTTTAGTGAATGATGCCTGTGATTCTTATGATAGCTATCATTGTTTTTTACTACTGATTTAATGATGTTTGAACTTTGAAGAACTTGGTTTTCTTTTTTACTACCTTTTTTTTACCAATTTCTTAGTAAATTTTTAGTTCTAAACATATATTTATCATGATTTGAATTTTCTACTTTGCCAATTGTTTTTTTTTTTTTGAAAAATTAAATGAATTAATTAATCAAAAATAGGCTTATACACGGGTGGTACCCAAAAGACACACACACACTCCACACATGC
>JAOXYD010000008.1:8619375-8643860 GCA_028565735.1 Pinacopodium congolense
TTGATAAAGACTAAGGATATGAAAAATCATATTGTTCATATAAAAGGAAAAATTAGAAGAAATAAAGGGTGCATTTTACATTTTTTCTTTCAAATTAGATTTGTTTTTTCTATTAAAAGACCTTTGAATATCATTAGAGGTCGGACGTTTAAACGACTCGTTGTTTGACAAATTCTATAAAAACAAGGAGGATCTGCACGAAAACTAAAATATGTTAGTATAATTCTGTTAAGGTTTTTGTTATGTGTTTCAAATTAAATATCATTAAAGATGATTATGTTGAAAAATTTTTAAATTTCTTTCGTTGCGCTTAGATTTGATCTTAACTCGATTTTCCAACAATACTCAGTTACAAACAATTCATTGTATAATTTTCTTATCCTTTGTTTAATTAGCCTATCTACCCTTATTTTAGCCAAACTCTTGACAACTATGTCGATTTTTGCTTTCGAAATAGAGGCATGCCTTTGTCCGAGGTGATACACAAGAAGCCTGTTCCTTATAATATTCTTTACATAATCAAAATCAGGTTAATCAAAATCAAGTTGGGGGAGAGGCAGGAATGGTAACATAATTCAACTTTTAAAAACACTTTGAAACATTAATTTTCAACGCTTTAAAATTTTCTAAGGGTACCAAAACACTTAATTTTGTCAAAAACTTGATTTAGCTCACTTCCAAAATTTCTCAAAGTTTATTCTAAGTAAAAATTTTCTCAAAACTTTAATTCATCTTTATAAGTTAAAAGAAATATATGCATTAAGGTTGAAAAACGATATTTTATGCATATAGAATTTCTAAAACATTAAAATTTATCAAATTAATAGTGTAAGAAAAATATCATTGTGTTTTATATATAGAAAGATCTTGAATCTTTCTTGATCTTTGTCCAATTAACTTAATTTTCACTTGAATATTTTGAAAGCCGTAAATTTTTTTCCTTTCTTTCTTTTAGTCTCAAATGTCACTATATTTTAGTTTATTTCATAGCATATCTTTCGGTTTAATTGATTTGCATTTTTTAATAATTTGGTTTTATTCTCTTTTAATAACTAAATAACATAGTACTATTAAATATATTTTAGTATCATAAAAATATAATTGAAACATCTTTTTGATTTAACAGTTTTGTTAAAGATTCAATTCAATATGATTATTGTTGATGCATCATTTTTGCTTTACCTCTCTATGAAAATTTAATGATAAAATAATCTCATATATCTTAATACAATCTTTTAAATTTTAGATTTTTTTGGCAAGTTTATCTTTTCAGGTTAAAAAACTTAGTAATAAACTAAATCTTCAATCTCAATTTTCCACCACATCAAATAGATGCTTTGATAAAATTTATGTTTATAGTCATTTTATGCTTGAAACACAATATAACACTCATGCAATTGCATTTGGTTTCAAATAAAAGGCTTGAAAACGTAAATGCGCTACCAACCTCACCTATTTATTTATTAAAAATGTCGCATCAAGCTGTTACAATCTCCTTAACTATTGCACCTTTCATTTCTCCGAAGAAAAAAGAATTCATGTATAACATCATGTTAGAAAAGTGTGTGGGCTAGTATATCATCCTTCCAAAATGATTTGGACCGCCACCTTTCATCAACGCATCCAAACCCTTTCTTTTTGGTTATTTAAATGCAAAGGATGAAAATTAAGCCAACACAAGCTTGTTTTTAGTGTTATTAATTTTTAGGCGGATTTCTTCTCCAATATTCATTATTAACTTATTAGATCCGATATCTACTTCTTCAAAGTTCACCTTGACACCCGAAGAAAGCGTGTTCTTTTAGCTAGTTAAGAGCTCAAACTCTAGGTGGGGGCATGACATTCCCTACAAAATTTGCTCAGGAATAGCCTTCATTTGGGAAACTTTCCATCAAAAAAGGAAAGGGCCTATTACAATTTGCATGCATTGCCCTATTAGCGATTGAA
This sequence comes from Pinacopodium congolense, assembly GCA_028565735.1. Taxonomy (NCBI): domain Eukaryota; kingdom Viridiplantae; phylum Streptophyta; class Magnoliopsida; order Malpighiales; family Erythroxylaceae; genus Pinacopodium; species Pinacopodium congolense. The sequence continues at coordinate 8,621,323 of JAOXYD010000008.1, forward strand.
ACATATTACCCTCATGCACCATTCCCTTACTCTTCCTAATCATCTCTTCTTCACATTTCATTAGTTTATTTCGCAACGTCACACCAAGATTAGAGCCTTCCACTTTTCTCATCTAATTTTTTGAGTCTTTCTTTTCAAATAACATCATCATATATAATCAACCTGTAAATAAAGTTCTTGCCACCTTCAATGAGGGATAAGGAGAAACTGCTTCAAATGAAGAAACCTCAACTTCCCTATATACTCAGCAGGAATAGTAACAATCGCCATGGTATCTTGACAGAAAAGCCGTGCCTCGTCCCCCTAGTTATCGCCGCCACGTTCACTGCCGTACTCCTCACCACCACAAAATTTTTGTTTAACAAAGGATCCTTCGCCAACCCTTTTCTTTGCTCCTTATCAAGCGCATACGTCACACCGGAGATAACCGACTACACCACAACACCCACGCAGCTCCTCGCAATCCTCCACTACGCCACTTCACGTACCGTCCCTCAGCAATCTTACAACGAAATCCGCCTCTCTTTCGACGTTCTCCAATCCATTGCTCCATGCAACTTCCTTGTTTTCGGACTCGGACATGATTCTCTTATGTGGGCATCATTGAACCCAGGTGGCACTACTTTGTTCCTCGAAGAAGATCCCAAATGGTTGCACAAGATTATCCAACGTGTCCCGACATTGAGAGCACATTTAGTGAAGTACCCGACAAAGCTGTCCGAAGCAGACAAGCTTCTGTCGACGTACAAGCAAGAAGAAGACTGCATGCCTCCAAACTTGAGGCTAAAGGGAAACAAACAGTGCAAGTTAGCGCTAAGCACGTTGCCGGAGGAGGTGTACAAGAAGGAGTGGGACGTGATAATGATAGACGCGCCAAAAGGGTATTTCGCGGAAGCTCCGGGGAGGATGGGGGCGATATACACGGCCGCGGTGATGTCGAGAGGAAGGACAAGGGCTGGGGTGACACATGTCTTCTTGCATGATGTGGACAGGAAGGTAGAGAAGGCTTTTGCAAATGAGTTTTTGTGTAAAAAGTACTTGGTGAAAGGTGTGGGGAGGCTATGGCATTTCGCTATACCGCCTGTTGCTGCCACCTCTAACTTGGATGAAAATACTTCCGATTCTAGTTTTTGTTGAGGGCAAAAGTGAATAGATAATTTAGGATTGTTTTGATGTATGAAGGAATGGGATTTTCCATCTCCAAGTCTTTGATTACTCGTTTGCTAGTTTCTTTAGTCACTGGTAACCAAGAATTGAAGACAGACCAGTTGAAAATTGGGATGCCGAATCATGAACAAATATATACATACTTGTGTGGCTTTTTCAATATTATACTTCTTCTCTATATCCATGTTTACATCCGCAGCCATGCATGCATTCCTGACTTACTAATAAATAAAGACGGAAAGAACTATGCTAACCTCAAGCATGCTTTGTTATAACTTATAAGTCAATACATGTTTGGATGTGCAGAGGCATAAAAGGGTAAGAACCACGTCTTTGTTTTGTAGATTGCAGACGATTCCTCCTTTTTCATAATTGTCGAGTTATTAGTTGTAATTTGTAATTATAATATTTTTTTAATATTATTTTTTAATGTTTTATGTTATATTAATATATTACTTTTTTAAAAATTTTATGTTTTTTACACTATATTTAAAAAAATAAAAAAACGAAAAAAATAAATAAAAATCCAAATAAATAAAACCTAAACATCTATCACAGGGTGTAGACCTTTGTCTGGTTGTTGGTAACACCACATCCACATGATATACATTAAACGCTTCAAGGTCTACATGTTTCCCCGTCCATTTACCTACAGTAACCACGAAGGTGGCTTTGAGAGACGGGGGAACAGAAGTACAGCATAGTTAGGAAAAACTACCACAATGTTAAGCTAATTTCTTTCTTTTCGAAACTCAATGCCTCTGCATTGTAACAACATGATTATCTCCTTGAAATACATTACAAGCTGATGACGACATCCTACGATCTAATTCACACAATAATATCCATTAAAAAAACATAACCAATTGCTGCAATCTGCTTATACAATGAGCATAGAATATTTTCTAAATCAGGGAACTTGTCTTCAGAATGCACAGGACATAATGAAAACTAAATTGACCATTAAGAAGAACTATGCTCTACTTTGGCATAAATAATGGTGAAACCCTCCTCCGGACAATTTCTTGAATCTGTTCCGAGGATAACACGGATGCCTCACCTTCAAAATTGGCATTTTCCATCTGCTGGTGAAGCTGCATAACACAAAAGCCTTAAGGGGTTCATAAATGCGCTTGTTGCAAAGGGTAGTAGCAATTGGATCCACTAACAGAAACATCACAGTCCTGAAAGTCCTAGATCCACTTACATATCCTTGAGTCAATACCAAAGACAGTAACAAAGGAAGTAGGAATAGCATATACCTTGTCAAGAATTGCAGACTGGTCATCCAGGTGAAATTTGCGCATATGCTTAAGCATCTCAAGTTGCTGAAAAACAACATTATGTTTTGTTTAACAATATCTATCTTGAGAACAAGATGAAATATTTGGGTAGATTCTACCTGTTCCTGTAGTTTTTGTTGATTATGCATTTTTTGGGCAAACTCTTCAGGTCCAAGCTGAGCTTCATCAATTACCATCTCTTCGCTGGCATGTTGCATTACATGCACCACCAATGAGACACAATCAGAAGAAAGCAAAACAGTAGCCAGGCGATCAGAATTTCTACTAAAATGGAACTCACTAAAGCAAGTAAAAGTCTTCAATACGAAAGATAGTGCATGCGTGTTTTTAAGTTCCCTAGTCAAAAGTTATAGATAGGAAGAAAGAACTGACTACACATGTAGGGTGATATTTCCCCGTGAAGCAAGAGGCAGCAGAAGAGTAACATTTCAATTCACCAGCCAAATTTAGCTAGTGCAAAAGACAACATTGAAATTGGAAGTAATGATATCCTCCATGTGTAAAGTTCCATATGATCAGTCTAGTCCCATCAGAATGAATAGGCGAGTCCTGTGATGCCTTAAAGGAAGAATGGCGCATTATCAATACCCTAGTTACCCATTAGATATATGATAAAATGCTCAAAGATCATTACTATCCCAAATTATTTGTCAAAAGCCGTGAACTTCAAATAACAATGAGCATCAGACAATTCTATTCAGAATGGGGACAACTGAATATGGGAATATCAGTTGAAAATTGGTTAAATGCCAAGATTGATGAAAGCATTATAATTTCTTCCAAACAAGTAGCATTTGAGAAAAGGTCTCAAGTATCTGTACACATGAAGAAAGATTACTTAGCAACAAACTTGTAGAAGCGTATCATGAGATCGCGATCATTCTCAAAGACCATGTTGATTTTGCCCAGACAAGAAATACCAAACCTAGGATCTGCATAAACAAAGCCAACTGCCATGATTAATAAAGATACATGACCAGCTCATAAGATACAGGCACATTGAGATTGCTTTGTCCAGTTAATTTGTAGAGACCGGTTAAGCACAGTGGCCGGTCTTAACTCCCCTTGAACTTTAGGGTTGGGTTACAATGAAGGGAATGGTGCATGAATAGAGCAAAACGAAGGCAGGCATAAGCAATTTAGTAAATAGTGTATTCATACCAACCCCCATCTCCAGAAAAATGGCTTCTTGAATTGCAGTGGTAACAGCAACCGCTTCCTGCACAAAAAGCACAAGACAAACGTGGTTAGAATTGAAGAATTGATTTGGAAGTAATTATTGAAAAACAAAAAAATGAAACCATCAACAACCTGTTTATCCTCAAGGGCATCGGCAATCCTTTTCTTGACATCTGACAGTGAAAAAAAGAAGTTATTTAAAGAGAACTAAAGAATGAAAACGGAACATGGAGGAGATGGGTTACCAACCAGGCTGAGAAGTGAGTTGGGAGAAGCGATTGAAAAGAAAGAGCAATTGCTCCCTAATTAGCATTCCTTCGCTTTGCAGCGTTGCCATTTCCCCCCTTTTGCTGCTTTTTCTCTATTTCTTACTCGCTTATTCTTAACACATAACATTCACCTAGTTTATTTTTTTACTAATGAAGATATAATTATATATATATATCTATATATATATGCCGCAATAAATAAATATTACTTCCATATACAAATCACAATCAAGCAATCCCATCAAATTTCGATTTTTTAATATTTTCATAAATTAACGAGAAAATGAAGAAGATTTGGGAATAACAATTTATGAAAAACAACATAGCTTTGTTACATTGAGTTCAAAAAAAAAAAGGAAAAAAAGAACTAAAAATCCTCGTCCATCTTGAACACGTGAGTGGCAGCTGCACCATTGCCATTGAGACTAGACATAACAGCGGCCTTCTGATACTCCCCCACTCTCTTCTCAAAGAAGTTTGTCTTCCCTTGCAATGATATTAACTCCATCCAATCAAACGGATTGCTCACTCCGTACACCTTCCCGTATCCTAGCGCACCCAGTAGCCTATCAGCCACAAACTCTATGTACTGACTCATCAGCTCCCCGTTCATCCCCACCAACGCGCAGGGTAGCGCGTCGCAGACAAACTCCCTCTCAATCTCTACTGCCTCCTTCACTATCCCGCGTATCCTCTCCACGCTCAACTTCTTTTTCAACAGTGCATACAGCAAACACGCGAAATCGCAGTGCAAGCCCTCGTCTCGTGAGATCAGTTCGTTCGAGAAGGTCAGCCCAGGCATTAGCCCGCGTTTTTTTAGCCAAAATATCGCGCAGAAGCTTCCGGAGAAGAAAATCCCCTCCACGCACGCAAACGCCACCAGCCTTTCCGCGAAGGTCTCCGACCCGTCAATCCATTTCAAAGCCCATTCGGCCTTTTTCGCCACGCAAGGAACGGTCTCGATGGCGTGAAACAATCGATTCTTCTCGACGGAGTCCTTGATGTAGGTTTCCAGAAGAAGGCTGTACATCTCGGAGTGAATGTTCTCGATTGCAATCTGAAAGCCGTAGAAAGCACGGGCCTCGGCTATCTGCACTTCCTTCATGAAGCGCCCGGCAAGGTTCTCGAGGACAATACCATCAGAGGCGGCGAAAAAGGCGAGGACGTGGGAGATGAAGTGCTTCTCGTCGGGGGTGAGGGAGTCCCAGTGGCGTATGTCCTGAGAGAGGTCGACCTCCTCGGCGGTCCAGAAGGAGGCTTCGGCTTTCTTGTACATTTCCCAAATTTCGGGGTATTGAACTGGGAACATGCAGAATCTGTCAGGGTTTGGAGCGAGAAGCGGCTCTTCTGGGAATGCAGGCATTTTGTTTGATTTGATAGACGAGGTTGATGATTGATTGATTGATTGAATCAGTGAGTGAAGTATTTTGAAGAAAAGATGGTTGAGAATCTGTTGTTATATAGAACAGGGAAGTTGGAGTTTTTGAGAGGAGGGAGAATTCGAATTTTTGGGAGGAAGCTTGTAGGAGAATGAACCAGAGGGTAGATATGGAATTTCAGCGTACAACTGGGGAATTTGAGTTTATAAACTGAGGGGCTTTTGGGGAAATGACTTATAGAAGGAGGAGGCGTGCGAGGGAAGCTTTGCAACCAAATTTTGATAAAGTTCTATTGGCGCTAAATACAATTTTAGGGATTTACACGAATTTTGAAGTTTGAAGTTGCTCCGTGGGCAGCCGTTGACAAACGGAAAGTTGGGAACTTGGGATAGGTAGACGTAAGCTTTCCTTCTTTCACATGCGCTTTCTCCTGAAACAAGCGCCCTCCCAGTCAAACCCTAAAATCAAATTTTGAAGCAGGCCTAAAACATGGATAGATTGTGTTTGCGTTGGGATACTGTAGAAAGGCCCATGCGACACATGACATGAATTGATTGTTTATACATACGTTTAGTATTATTTTTTATTTTTATTTTTTATTTTTATTTTTGTGTATGTGTATTAATTTATGTGATGTTATTATTAATTTTTGTATTATTTTATAAATTTTTATATTATATTAATATATTATCTTTTTTTATTTTTGTGTTATTTTTATTAATTTCTGTCTTTTTAAAAATCAGAAACAAAAACAAAAAATCATAATAATACCAAACAAGGCCTTCGAGTTGCAAGTCAGGACGATAAATCTATGCATCTATGGCGTGACAATCAACCTGTAATTCATATTACTTCTAAAAAACGCCTTATTTATCTCAAATCTCTTTTTAGGCATATGAAGACGAAGGGCAACATTGCTGGTGATTGTAAAATAGATCTAAGGACGTTTTATGATAGTCTCTGTTTCGATCACTTGGCAAGATTCTCAGTTCACACAAAATAATTTCTAGACCAAGACTGGAACATGTCACAGAATATGGATACAGGAAGACGGGATTTGTGCAGTTTAAGAAAAAGCAAATCCACGTGCCATCTGCTCAGGCTTTGATATAAGGACACAGCATATTCTGCCTGCCTTCTGAGTTCTGACTTTGTGAATGAATCCCCTTAAAAGTCAAAACAAATATTTGCCGGCTTCTTAGTTCTTACTCATTTTCCCCTACTTGTACACATGACAAATGGGTATAATAGAGCAGGCAAAAGTCACCATTGATATGCCGTTAATTGAAGACTACCAGGATACTCTGGTCTGGTTTTCTAGACAAAGTTCTAGTTTCTGGCTTTAGAAGTGGAGGCTTGAAGATCATGTGAAGTTTCAGGATAGAAGCTCTGGTCCCTCATCCAGTAGCTTGTACTTACGAGTTCCTCACTTTCTGAGTCCACTGAGAAACTCGCTTTTGCCATCTCCCTCAGCTTCTTACCTAATGCTTTCTGGTCGGTAAGCTTAGTCCTTGTAGTTGTTGGACTTGTGTGAGCAATGTCAAGGCCTGGAGAACTAGGACTGAGCACAGGGACTACTGTTGCAGTCATGGTACTTATCAGATCAGTAAGCGGTGCTCTTCTATCGCTTCTTCCTAGTTCTTTCTCGCGATTTAGAGGGACAACAGAGAGATCACTTTTCTGCGAGGAACAATTGGCTAGGACTTTTGACCAATGTTTTTTGGGCAGGAAAGGCAATACAAGGCCCTTAGCAGCAAACTTTAGTCCCATCTTGAAAGAATGTTTCTGAGGATGAGATAGTCCTATAATACATTCCGTCATAATGTACCACTCGTTTGTCACTTGAGTGATAAACGTTAGGAGTAGCAGAGCTAGCATCACTTGTCCCAGGGGCCTTGCTTCCGCCGTGTGCAAGCTGCTTATAGCAATGGATATACCAAAGATGCCTGCCTCGCACAAAAGTGAAATACTTTCTGCCACATGAGTTCCCCTTCTGATGTATGGCTTTAGCGTTAGAAGATATATGAACTGTGTCAATGTGAATGCCAATGCCAATGGCCTTTGGCTTGATGCATTTGATGAGCGAGTTCCTGAAATGAATCCCAGCGCAACTCTTCTTAGAAGGTCGAGAACAATGTAAAAAGATCTAACACATCCCATGACTCTACTCAATGTAAATTCTGAGGTTTCCTCGTTACTCTCATCCGAGCTGAGAGCTGTCTCTCTCCCAGTCCCAATTCGATGGCCTTCATTCCATTTGGATATGGTACTTGGATGGTTTTGTTCAATGGAGACAATCAATGGTGGACCCCTTAGATTCTCAAAGAGAATCCCAAAGCGTGGAATGAATACTGAAGGCAATCCCTCCATGTAAAACCATTTTCCGGTCACTGGCCACCCAGTAATGAAGAACCATAACTTTGTATACCACTGCTTTTTGGTACAGACAAGCCTGATTTCCTTATACTGTGAAAAGCTTCCTGAAAAGATAAGAACTACCAAGAAAAAGCTAACTGACACTACGAATGCTGCAGGGATAACCAGCAAGAAGGCCCCCGTGATAATGCCTGCCATCGTGCCACCTGAAAAGCTTATAATCATCAGTTCAAGCAACCATTGTTGAACATAAGATATAAATGCCAATTTTGTTATGTAATTTCTCACCTCTTATGACAAATGCTGAAGACTGAGAGATGCAGGGTAGCATGAGAATTAGAAGAAGTAGCTCGAACCTGGGAAATGAAAGTGCCCCATGAGCAACTGTTCTCCTCCTGCATCTTAGAAAACACAATGCTAGAACGTGGATTGTAATTAAAATCCCTCCTCCCAGACCAAACCAGAACAAGTTCATCTCCAAGTCTTGCCACCTAGCGAAGAAACCAGGTCAACGGTGTACCAATCCTTATCAAGAGAAAAACATCTATATGGATGCGAAACTCAAGTTAACTACTACGACTTACCCATTATAGTTTTCCATTCTCTTCACCACATTGGTAGCTGATAGGGGTTCTCCTCTCTGCATTTAAGATGAATATGTAGCGCGTTTCTCATATAATCAAAAACATTAACTGTGAATAAAGATACCAACCAGAAGATGAATGAAGTATTCCCTAGAATTCAAAGGTAGCCCATACGAAGTGTTGTCCGTGCCTATGTGTCCCTGTAGCTGGCCACCAATTTGGTTTATTGCAGTTGGTCTTGATATTGGTTGTTCCAAGGTAAGAGGAGCTGGAGGATGATAATCCATTTCATGATCAAGAAATCCAGGTCGTAAGCTGTTGATATTCTTTTCATTCAGATCAAAGTGGTTTGGCCAGACGGAAGTACAATCCTCTTGCCATGGAAGCTTTTGACGAGGTAAGAGCCACCTGAGTCCTTTTGTAGTTTCTGAATATTCTTTGGGATGATCAAGTGAGAGCCAGTCTGACAGGACAAATACTTGAAGGTGCCCAAGCAATCCCTGAGATGATAAACTATTAACATATTCAAACGGGTCCGCGTTCATTATATTCTTCCCTCTGTGTTGTCAGATAAAGAAAGACAGAGGTAGATGATCGGTGCAAATATAGATATGTTTAACTTTGATTGACTTTCACGAGTTACCTGCAGATTTTTTGATGGGTTGGAAGCAAAATCATTGACATTACTTGAAGCAAGAGTTCCTGTAACTCCAAGGTTGGCAATGGACACTGAAATTAGAGCAGCTGTCAATGACGTTGCTATTACTCCAGAAGTCACAAATGAGTACAGCGCCACTGATACTGCTGGTGTTGAATCTTTTGGAATGTTTTCGGAAAAGAAGCAGGAGTCTGAGTATTAGTAACAGGCAATATAATAACTTGCAGCCTTATGATTAACAAAAAGGATTCTTGAAATTTCTACCTATGAATTTATGCAAAGTAACGATAAGCAATAGAAAGAAACTGAAGAAGCAATTCACTCTTACAGAGCTTCACTTCAAGTGTATTGGATTCTGTATTCTTATTTCCTGAGATATCATTTACTTTGCCAGCAGGAACAGCCACGGAGATCATGTCCTCAGCTACAGGACGGACAGTCACCGAGTATAAAGCTCTTGAGAGTCCCTTATATCTGGAGAATGCAGAGGTTCTGGCTTTATTTAGTCTTCATTTCTATGTATTTTTCCTTTTCTTCTATGTCTATGTTTATTAAGCAGGAAAAGAGGTTAATTCAAAGCTATATAACAAGAACAGATTTTGCGAGCCAGCTATGCACCTGCCTTATAAGTTTCCCTCCTTCCACTTTTATCGTGGAGGCTTCAAACCCAAAAACTGGCTTTGAAAACTCAACTATCACCTCGATGTAAGAAGCTTTTGTTATACTTGGAGAGCTCGCTCTCAGTTCCACTTTAGGGTTAATTTCATCTTCAGTGAAAATTTTTTTATATTAGTAAATCATTAAGGCAATATCTATTAATGTACAATTTATTTGGTGGCCACTATTTCTGGAATAGCATACCATAAAGAATTGAAAGCGAGGGTACTGGTGACACAGGAGTGCCTGTCCTTCCAATGATTAAAGCAGAGTCTAGCTCCACCGTTATGATTTCAGTCCTTGATACATTCTTGAGCTACAAATTTGGAAGATAACTCATTTTGCAGCAATCAACTAAAGAGAAGACGGTAACAAAAATGAAGCTAGCATCTTACTTCAAATTCAAACTTGCGATTCCCATGGTTTCCAACAATGGCAGGCAATATCTTATCGGAATTCACATGCAAGGCTGCTAGGAGTTCTTCTGTCGAATTTTGAATGGGGATGCTGAAATCCAAAAAGATTTTCAAGTCCTCCATTTTGTTAGTTGCAAGCACTGTTCTTGGTACACCGTCAATACCCAGAATATATGATGGAACAGGCATCCACAGATCCACCACTACCGGTCTTCTATCTAAGGCAGCAACTTCATGGTAAATAACAGAAGAATCTAATCTATGGAATAGCCGTAAGAAAAACTCATGAGAGACGACTGACCAAAGTGAATAAGAACAGTGGACCTGTTCGTCCTTCTAAAGAAGTTTCCGGCCTTGTCTGTGCAGAGCTTGTCTTTCAATCTGAAAACCACCCTCCCATGTGTACTTCTGGAGGAGAGAATCACGTCCAGACTATATTTGGAATGGGGTTTGATGCTGCGCAGCGACGAAATATTGACGTGTGCTGGACCATCTACGGTGAGCTGCAAATAGAACAGAATGGAGTCTTTCAAGTTCACCACTGCTGATATCCCTTTATTGTGGAGCTATGGACTCTTCAGATCTTTTAACACACCACTTACATCACAGTTTGAAGAATTTGAACATTTAAAGCCACCGAGTCCAGTGCAGGCTTCACTGAATGTAATATCAATGGTTACCGTCTCAGCATTTGTATGATTCTGTTCGCTAAATATTACTGCAGTTGGTTTAACCGTATCTGTAAGATAACCAGCATGAGACAAAGAAAGTTAGCTTTGGTCAGTGTTCTTGCAAGACCAGACGATGGTAAGTAGTTTCGCACTTGGTAGTCGACAAAGAGGACAGAATTATACTAACCAATGAACCAAGAGTAAACTGTTGAGTTCCTTTCTCCATCTCGGGCTGTAACATTGAGTAAAAAACTGTGTTTGCTATTCACAGTCAAGTTGTCGAACTCCATAACATCACCAACAGGACATGATCTCAGAGTTTGGCCATCAAGCTGCTCAAATTTAAGTCTAAGGAGTAAGATGGATTCGTAGCAGACGAAAAGGTGCATGCTTCATTCAGAATATTCAAAGTTAAAAGAAGCTTTCTTGGATACGGATTTATCAGTAATTTTATGGAATGGAAGTTGTTTTTTCTCTTAATAAAGTAACCCTGCATTAACTGAAGCCATGCATGGTTGACCACAAACAATATGGATTAGAAAACCAGGAGGAATGTTTTTAATGATATTGATGCAAACCTCACAAAAAATGGAACTACAGCCATTCTTCTCACAAGCACTGGAACCATCCAGCCTTTCTACTGAGTACAGGAAAGCAGCAGTAGAAGAACTCGAGTACTTTGGTGGAGCACGATGAAGATTAAGAAGCAGTGTAGATTCTACTGGGTGGTTTAATGTTGCTACCACCACCATTAAGATACAAGCAAGTAGCTGTTCTAGATCAAGAAAGTTGAAGAAGCCATTTCCAGGACTTGCCATGTTGAGTGGAAGTGTAGGGACGGAGAAGAAGGGCTTGTCCGAGGAAAATAAAAGCAGTGCTTGTACGAAGACACAAATTCTAGAGCCAAAACCGAGAGCAATTAATGTCTACAAAGGTTATAGTGGAGAAGAGATGTTCGTGGGAGGGACAACTACCCCAACTATTGTGGTCAGTCTCAATAACTGCTCATTTAAAGATTTTCGCATTCCTCTTCAACTACCATTAGCCAGCTAGCTCGCTCAAGCATCAAACTGAAAAGTTGTCAACTCCTTTTTTGTTGCAGCCATTTCGACCGTTAGCACTTTCAGGAACTTTGAATATAATCTGGTTATGTAGTGAAAGAAGTTCAGGTTGGAGATCAAAAGCTGATACTACAAGTTTAATGACAAAAGATGCCAACTTGACAGGAGGTTCTTTCATTTGTTTTTAAAATTAAATGATTATTTTAAATTATCTTAGAAATACTTAATAATTCTCAAACAATGTCCAATTAAGCACACATATTTTAAAATTTATCCTAAATATTCTAAAATATTAAAGTATAACTTAAATATTACTAAAAATAATAAAGTATGAAATGATATTTTTTGCCTTCGTCCAAAACATAAAGTAGCAAAGAGCAACAAGACTGTTCTTTATGAAAAAAAATATATAGATTGGTCTGGTGAACTAATAATCGTTACTTTTGGATTTTCATTTTACAGTACTTGTGGTACCACACAAAAAAAAAAAAAAAAGAGGAAGAACTGTCACCTAAATGCCTGTAATGTCCAAAATCTGCAGGGGAGTAATGACGCTGGATTGTTGCATTATACATATAGATAAGCTGCCAAGCAAACGTAGGGGTGTGGAGGCTTAGACTACATAGATTCAGAGTTTTGTGGTGTGAAAAACATGTGGTCCTCTTAGGAATTCAAATTCCAAGTGTCAAGTGATCAATTCACATAGCCATTGAATGCAAATCTTCAAGGCCACAACCACTATCTACCAAAGTTTTTGCTAACACACAAGTACACAAAGATCGAAGAAAAATGTTCACTACATATCAGCACCAAATATAGAGTTGTCCTTTTCCAGCAGTTGGATCAAGGCCTAACAATGGAGGTAGTAAACTCCCTGGCTTCACAAGCTTAACGACTCCTGGAAGTAGTAGTGTCCACTTTAATCTATGTACCTGTACAACCCTGTGGCTTAGAAGTCTTCATACTATACACTATTTTCCACAAATGCATTCCATTCCTGGAAGATGCCGTGTTTCAGACTAAAACTGGAAGTTTGAAGCAAGCAAATATCGGTAATATAAGATTCATGGTTGTCTACAAGATTGGTCTCTACGTTGCAGAAGGAATGAGGCCTTCAGCGCCAAAACCAGACTCACGAACATCATCATCAGCTACCATCCACTGTAATATAGGTCCCTGAACATAATTTCACTATGAAATCAGGCCATGTCATTAGGAAATTATTAAGCAAATCTCCAAGATGTAAAACCCCACCTTTCCTTCTCGTATGATTTTTGCATAAGGTCCTGTCATATCAACTACAGTAGAAGGATCAGCTGCTCTTACACCAGCATCAACAATAAAATCAAGGCCCTACAATTGCCAAGAACATAGCCAAAGGTCGAAGAATATAATCGATATCTATCCTCCAAAAGCACCACCAGAAAAAAACAAAAAAGGAGAAACAGAGAGAACCATGCACACTAAAATATAGATTTATAAGCAAGTATCTCAAGACAAAATGAAGAAAGGAATAAAAGGTAGTACCACAAATTGTATGTTGGTGGAAAACATCAGTGTCATGGAACTAGCAAAGAAGCAAATTGCAGCCAATTATCACAATCATACATATATATTACACTTCTAAATATCATACCTCCGGTCCATATGTTTCAGTGATTACAACTGGATCAATCATCCATACATTTTCCTTGGGCGACTTAACACTGATACAAGGAACACAAATCCGTCTCAGAACATAGAAATCTTCTTTTTTTTTATTATGATATTCAATTCAATAATGCTGTAGTTGCAGATCACAGTTCATTTTTAAATTCTCAACCACCCAAAAAAATAAAAAGTTTTTCATTCTGAGAACTGATAAACTCATCAGAGCAACCAACCTTGTGGACATAAGAGGCGCATCCATCTTCCCCAGTATTGCCTGACATATGGCATCATCAGGCACACGGACACCTACATTTTTTCTAGAAGCATATTTAGCATTTGCAGTCCCATACCTCATGCACTGTTTAGGTAATGCTTTGCTTGCAGTTAAGATGAAAGTGTACTGCAACATAAAAGCATGTTTCAAAGTCAATTATTGTTCCAAAAATTAGAGTGATGCAAAAGAGTTCAAAGTTTATAAAAGAAATAAAAGAGGACAAGTCATTCAACTACATGCTTGAATTTGGTGGGATGAAGAATAGGAATTGAATTGATAATAAAGACAAAGGACTGAAATTTTGTTTGAGTTAGGATTTTTTATTAGAAAAGGACTTTAGATGTACTATCTTTATTAGATAAGGACTTTAGATTTATTATGTATTTAAGAATAAGGAAATCCTATTAGAATAGGCTTCAAGCTTGGAATTTAGTTAGGCAATTTTTTACTACTAGAATAAGGATTCTGTGAATTTTTTTTCTATAAATATGCATGTATCAACCTTCAATAATAAGATCCATAGTTTGTTTTCTCTAAACTTAAGTTTTCTTTGGAAGGTAACATACTTTCATCTAAGAGTGATTCTTAAACCCTAGTAATAATTCCTAGTTTTCTACCATATTATTTGTTCATCTAATCTGAAATTTCAGCAATCCTAAAACCTAAATTTTAGCCTAATTCCAGCAATCTTAAAACCCTAAATTCTAGCCTAAAGTTTTAGCAATTAAATCCTAAATTTTCAGCTATCATAAACCTGGAATTTTGACAATCTAACTTGAAATTCAAACTTAAAAACTAATTTTCCAGCAGCATAACAACACCCAATAACCCCTATTTTCCTAATCCTTGAGAGTTAAATCCTAATTTGTTATTTCTTCTACTTATCCTACATCAATGTGGTATTAGAGCTATGTTCACAATGCCAACACGTATAGGAAGGACATATAGAAGAATATTCAATGACCAAGAACGAGATAAAATAATTTTGCTAATCATGGAAAAATTGGAGATTAATGACCCTCAACCACAAGGAGTTCCTAGAAATAATCCAAAAAACAATGCTGGACAGCAAACTACACTTGATATTAAGGAGGAGAAAGTGAGATACAAGATGAAGCGATTGAAAGAAATCAACAACCAAAGAAGTTAAGAAATCAAAGCTTACCAAGAGGTCCACACCAAAGAAACCCATCAACAACACTTGGAGATGATATAAGGGACTTTAAAGGCCATGATCCAGCTGAAACACATAATGTACTTGATGATATTACTAAGAAAGTTTGTGTTGAAGAACCTGATTTTACTGGAAAGATGGATCCCCACTTGTTTTTGGACTGGACAGCAGCTATGGAGGATTTCTTTGACTAGTACAATGTGTCAGAAGATCGAAAAGCCCCATTTGCAAAGATGAAGTTAGTTGGACATGTAAAAATCTAGTGGAGATTGATAGAAGATAAATTTCGAAACCCAGGACAGCCACCAATTATTGATTGGAAAGAGATGAAGTTGAAGTTATCGGAGAAATATTTACCATTTCATTATCAAGAAGACTTCCAAGATCAACTCACAACACTTAGACAAGGAAATATGTATGTAATAGAATACACAAAACTTTTTGATGAGTTTTCTATCCAATGTGAGGGAATGGAATCTGAACGATAACTCATATCTCACTACAAAAATAGCTTAAGGGCAGAAATTCGCAAAGAACTTTGATACAAAGGATCTACAATCTTGAAGATACATATCAATTGGCTTTGAAAGTAGAGAAATACATAAGTCAGCAAATAAGTAAAAATTTTAGAAGTCAAATCGAGGAGTTTGGCATGAAGAGAACTACAACTATGCATAATTTTAGGACAGCTCCTAATTCATCAAAATCTGCACTTCCAAACAACTATAAGTTGGTCCAAGGAGCTAAATTTAAAGCCAAGGCCATAGTGCCATAGTTAAGACTGGGACAAAAGGAAACAATGAAAAGAAGTATTTTCGATATAATGGGAGAGACTACTATGCTTATGAATGCCCTAATAAAGATTTACACATGATGGCAGAAGAAGATGAGGAAGAATCTGAAGAATATATGTGTGAACATGAAGATAGAGAAGAGCTAAAAGGAGATATGGTGATGATAAAGATTCGTTTAGAGTGATTTCCCAAGGGAAATATAAGAAACTTAATTCAAGGAGTGCTAGACCTTATAAGATCCTCAATAAAATAAGTGTTAATGCTTATGTTTTGGAGTTACCAAGTGACGCAGGAATTAATTCTATTTTTAATGTGAGGGACTTAACTATTTATTATGGGCATAATGAGACATAATCTCCTACTACGGCTGTAAAAATTCCAGTTGTTCCTCATCTTAAAGAGGAGATTGAAAATGTTCTTGATGAACAAATTATTGCCACAAGATCTTATAGATATCAACGATTTCTTGTCAAGTGGAAAAGAAGACCAATTTTTTATAGTACTTGAATTTCAAAAGTTGAATCCATATTTATATGAATAGTATCTTTCACATTCAATGTCAAGGACGACTCCAGACAAATCAAGGAGAAATGATGCAAAAGAGTTTAAAGTTTATAAAAGAAATAAAAGAAGACAAGTCATTCAATCACGTGTTTTAATTTGGGGGAATGAAGATTGGGAGTTGAATTGATAATAAAGACAAAGAGCTAAAGTTTTACTTGTGTTAAGATTTCTTATTAGAAAAGGACTTTAGATGTAGTATCCTTATTAGATAAGAACTTTAGATATATTACTTATTTAAGAATAAGGAAATCCTATTAGAATAGGATTCAAGTCTGGAATTTCGTTAGGACACTTTTTACTACTAAAATAGAAATTTTATGGATTTTTTTTCTATAAATATGCATGTAATTAACCCTTCAATATAAGATCCATAATTTGTTTTCTCTAAACTTGAGTTTTTTTTTAAAGTGCAATACTTTCTTTTAAGAGTGATTCTTAAACCCTAAGAATGATTCCTAGTTTTCTAAAGTGATTCTTAAACCCTAAGAATGATTCCTAGTTTTCTACCCTATTGTTTGTTCATCTAATCTGAAATTCCAGTAACCTTAAAACCTAAATTCTAGCCTAATTCCAACAACTCTAAAACCCTAAATTATACCCTAAAGTTCCAGCAATTAAACCCTAAAGTTCCAGCAATTAAAGCCCAAGTTTCCAGTTATCATAAATCTGGAATTTTGACAACGTACCCTGAAATTCAAACCTGAAAACTGATTTTTAAATAGCCTAACAACACCCAACAGCCCCTATTTTCCTAATCCTTGAGAGTTCAACCCTAATTTGGTTATTTCTTCTACTTGTCCTACATCAGAGAGGAACCTAGTTTATCCCCAAATATCACTTGTATTACAAGATCTCCCTCAGGTCTTCATAGCATACCCACAATTTCACCTTGTTCAAATAAAAGAAAATTGCAGAGTCAACAATACAGTCTGATATCAAGTCTCACAAAAAAGCAGAGAAAGCAAAAGAAACTCAAGATGGTCACCAGTATGCATCTTAATGTTCCTATTATGAAGGGTAAAAATACAAGTGGGCATGGTAGAAAATAGAAACGCATAAATCAGCCAGAAGAAATGGAATTGGTTGTTAGTATCTGCTAACATTATGGTCACTTTTTACCCAACTTACAATCCATAGCTATTACATATCATTCGACAGTTTATGTTACTACTGCTATGCTGAAGTGGATCGTTGAGAATCCTTACAGGCCCAGGTAAGCAATGCTTAACAGCTCGAAATATATTTGCATGGCCTTGACCATCACCACGAGGGAATCCAGTTGTATAAGTATCTATATCTCTCAAAGAGTGGCATAAGATGCTAAGAGGCTGCAAGAAAGACATGGAACTAAAAATCAGGTACAATATTAAACAGAAAAGGTCAAATGGAGCCAATGATGTCAGTGAGGCTCGCATGACATTAATTTGTATCACCAAAAAGAGTAAGGTAACAAAAATCTGAGGCTTCAAATATCATGGCTGTTCAGTGTCATGACCGAGCTTCTCTTGAAGCAGATAGCATTTCAGGTCAGTTTCTTGCCTTGGAAGGTTCTATGTTTTTAACTCTGTAATGTGAGAGAAAATGCAAGGCAGAGGTCAGCCTCACAATTGAGAAAATAATCATTAACCGTAAAGCGCAGATTTTAATAGCAGAGTACCATCACCTACCTACGAAGTCTTTCAACGGCTGAGTGGCTCTTCAAATGACAAACTATTGCATACCTAACAACCAAAGAAATAAGTAATCAACTTTAAGTTGAACATATTAGCAAGATGTTTAGTATGTTGCGAGTGATTATTGTAATATACATGCCAAAAAACAAAACAGAAGAAGAAGAGTTGAAACATAAATGCAGCTTCATAGTGATGGCCAAAAGGATTCATTGTTGTACTCCTGATTGACACAGCAGTCACCAATTTTTGGAGCATGTAAGAGAAGCAACCAGGACAATCATAACTACATAAATTCATGCCTAATATCCACACTCAACCTATCTAGAAATATTCATCTTTCATATACAATAAGATTACAAAAGCATGAGAGAAAGCAGAAAATATAGATAAAGCAACATACATCGTGTCGGTAGGAATGACACCTACAGCTCCCTGTATTAAAAGTTCAATGACTGGATCCAATTTCCAAGTGTCTGCTCCAGATGGATCTGCTTCAACATAGAGCATGCCGTCCTCCTGATGTTATCACACCCGTAGTGAGTTTAATAAAAATAGCTAGAAACGCCAATTTATTCATCCTCTATTACAAACAGAGTTGGAAAAAAAAATGAAAAGAACACTGTAGATACCGATCATTAACAGAGAGAGAAATTAGTTCTAGAAAGGAAAATTGCCTTGTTCCACTCACTCAGAACTCCATATTTCACAACTATCACCCCACTGACAGAGAGTAAGTTGGAAGCTTACAAAGAGACCAAAACAAACATAAAAGAGAGAAACGCGAAATTAGATGCTGTTACTTAATAATTGGGAAAGGCAATTAAAAGTATAAACTAATGGGTTATCCTGAAGTTTGATAAGTAATCGACTCAGACCCAGTTGAGCCTCAATTCCAACTATTTTGCTGATAAATGCGTTAATTTTGGATTACATGAGGTAAAGCAGCAACAGGCATAGAAAATGTAATCATTTTGTGACTTCAAAATCATTACAAAAAATTTAATCCTTGATCAAATTAACATAAAAGAAGCATTCGTTTTCATTTTCCTGAATAACCCAAACTTCAAAAAAGTCTTATTTTCTAACAAAAAGAACTGGAGAAGAGCACCTTGTAGAAACGATGAGAAGAGTATTTGAGACGCTTGGGGCTTCTCTTGACAGCCATCATCAAAACACGAAGAGGTCGAAAGCATTTGGGATTATAAAAGGAGAGTCTTGATGGAAATGAAGCAAAATGTGTCCTCTGTGACAGTGGCTGAGCTAAAGAGAGGGGAAGCATACAGTGCAACTTGTAGGCCTCTGCCATTTCTGGCTCGTTCTTAGTTTTCTGAGAGCACTATGGGTGTATAACATGCATCTGTGTGTGTGTGTGTGTGTGTATATAAGCAGAATTAATTAGAAGGAGATAAACGAGAGAAACCGGCAGCAAAGAACGACAGAAAGTTATTAGGGATGGGTTCGAGTCAACGTAACGAATATTTATACGTATTAGCATATATTGTCAGTACATATCGATCGGTATGAATTAAGATCCACATCATATCAATTAATATATTGGTCCATACTAGATAATTTTGAGTCACTATCAAAATATCAAGGAATAATGTATAAATAATAAAAAATATTAATTAATAGATAAAAAATAATTAATCAACTAATAGTAAAAATATAATTATATGATCAACAATAACAAAGTATCACTGAAATATTTTTATTATAATTATACTAATTAAAATTAGTATTAATGGATTAATAGTCACAGACATAATATAATTAAAGTTGTTTATGATTCAATAACTTTTATACTTTTATTTTTTTTACTCCATGCATTAATATATTTTTTGTTTTTATATATTAATATATTGCTTTATTTTTTATTTTAATTCATGTATTAATGTATATTTGTAATTTATTTATATGTATACATTATTTTTTTAAAAAAATACATGTATGTATTAATATATTAATATATCTTTTCATGAATCATGATAATTGTTTTTATTCCTGTATTAATATATGTGTATTAATATTCAACAAAAATATTCTTTAGTGTTGTATTTATTTTTAATTCTATTAATATTTATTATTTTTATAAATAATTAACATTTAAATTATTAATAATATTTTTATATAATTAATAAATTTAAATTTTATAAAAATCCTAAATATTATATAAATATTATATTATTATTAATCTTGTAGTTATAGATTAATAGAAATTATATTACATTATATTATTTTGATTTGAAATTTATTTTAAAAATATGTGAAAGTTGATATAATATGTATAAAATTATATTTTATTTATTGTATTAACTAATAATTTAAAAATTGAAACATTTTAAAATTAACAGGAGATATATAATATATATAAAGATCATTTTATAAAATTTATAAATTATTTTATAAATTTAAAAAATTATTTAATATCGATATCAATATAAATACGATTCGATATTGATGCGCTACTTTATTAAAAAAATCGATATCAACGTTATCGATTTTTATTGCATTGGTCCTACGACTGTCCCTTCTTTTCATTTTCTTTTGGGCGAACAATTAGTTTATATATTATTTATGTTGAGTGACTAAATTAGTAGTAAAAAATCAATCAACATTAATTTATTATATTTTGAATTTCTAATGAAATTTGTTCATATTAATTAAGCTAATGTCCTTTGTGGTAATGTTTGTGGAACGAGTAACTTAATTTTTGGAGATATTTAGTTATGTTGTAGATTGTAATTTTGTGTTGTGATTGTTGTATTTTTATATTAGTAATTATCTTTTTTTATCGATTTTTATACTGTATTAATATATTTTTTTAATTAATTTTTGTGTTAAAAAATAAAAAATTAAAACTAAAATAAATAAGGTCAAAGGAAACTATAACCTAAAAATTATATTAAACAATTGAGAAATAAAAAGCAAGTGAGCTATGGTTTACCAAACGCGCGTGTAGATAAGAGAATACACACAGATTGAGAGCCCACGGCAATTTCCTCTTTCCCGCTTGGAAATTGAAACCCTAACCTCAACCAAACAGCCGCTTAAAAACAGTCTTTTTATGTCCAAAAATACCCTCGGCTTCATAGCTATTAATACGCTCCCTGCTTCGATCTAGGTTTGGGCAATTCCCATCCCAAAGGCTTCCTTCCTAAAAAATTCAAGAAAAGTTTTCTTTTTTGGTCCAACAAACAGTCTCTTACTACAATGCCTTCATCAAGAACCAAATCCACCGGCAATTACCTGTCCACGTGTCACCATATACCACAACGATGGATACCGTCGCAACCGTCGTCCTCCGGCTTCGCGTCATCAACGGCCACCGGCTTCGGCTCCTGCTCTTCCGTCTGCGCTGCTGCCGTCTCCTCCGCCTCCACATTCTTCGAACGCGCCACCTCTCCCACGCGTGTCAACGTCTACACGCGCCACCACCTCCACAACTCTAACTCTAATCAATCGTCGTCGTCGTCGCTCCGATTCTCAATAGAGAACCGTCCGATCTCTCCCAACCGTTCGATCGCGATGAGAAAACAAACATCGAACCACGGCAACAATGCGGCGGTCTCCAATCAGAAGAGGACATGCGCTTGCTCTCCGACGACACATCCAGGCTCGTTCCGGTGCGCATTCCACAGAGCGCTGTTGAAGAATCGGCATGGCAGCCACGGAGATGGCCATCAGTCTTATCACGCGAGTAGTACACTGAACTTCAGAAGATCTGCAATGGCGAATTCGCTTGTTAGGATCGGAGGTGTTGAAGGTGAGTTGGTGAAAAGAGCGTTAACGGCTCTGATTCGGCCATCTTCTCACCAGCTCCGTCGACGTGCCAATTTTCAGCCGAAGCCGAGCCGGCTCTCTGTGATGAGTAAAGCGGAGGACTTATGAAGAGCTCCACGATCTTGATTTTTAGGGATTTTTTATCGAATGAATTGTGGTTAATCGTTGGTTGACTCAGTGACTGAGTTTTTAGGGGTTTTATTTTACCTTGTTTTTTAACGATCCAGATTTAGATTTCCTTTCGTTTCTTTTGAGGGGAATGTACAAATTTGTTTTTTTCGTAAAGATATATAGATATGAATGAAAGTGAATTTTACGTGCGTTTTGTTAGTTGTTGTATCGAAATGTGATTTGCAATTTATAATGTAAATTGGAGACTGGTGATTTGTAACAAAGTGAGAAGGGAAATGGAATAATTTCATGGCTTGATTGTTAATTAAGGTAAGGGATCCGAAAATTACCTTCAATTGAAAAAGCAATCCGACTTTAGAATTATTCCTGCACAAGAAAGCTTGGGATGGGATTGTTCTTACCATATTATATATTAAAGTAAACGAAAAGATAATTTTTATTATAGAGTTACTTGGTAGAGGTAGAAGTTTTCGGCTGAGGCTGGATTTTGAGCTGTCTCTTTTGTTTGTTTTTGTTACGGGTAATGGACAGCATTGAGCTTTTCGTTATAATTTTTAATTATAATTATTATATTTATATATAAATTTTTATGTTATATTAATGTATTTTTTAATTTTATAATATTTTTTATTAATTTTATATTTAAAAATTAAATCGTTTTCAAACAACTCTTAATTAATGTAAAATTTATGTTTAGTATTATTTTTTATTTTTATTTTTATTTTAATTTTTATATATTTTTTAAATTTTTATACTATATTAATATATTATTT
>JAOXYD010000008.1:8658031-8672907 GCA_028565735.1 Pinacopodium congolense
ATTCAGAAAAATCAATTTCTAAAAATTAATTTAATTTAATAAATCAATTTTGAAAAATTAAACTAAATTGTAAAATATCCTAATAAATAAAATTCTTTGAAAACTATTTTCAAATATTATAAAATTAATTTTCTAAGTTTATTAGGATACTAAATTAATTTAATCTTAATCTAATTAAGAAAATTAATTTAATAAATTTAATTTAATAATTCAACTATAGAAAAATTAAACTAAATACTAAAATTGTCGCAATAAATAAAACTACTGAAAACTAATTTTCAAAATTAGAAAACAAATTTTCTAAATTTATTAAGGCCCTAAATTAATTTAAACTTAATCTAATTAAGAAAATTTAATTTATTTGAATTAAAAAATTTTAATTAATTATAAATTTATATTAAAAAAATTAAAAAAAAGCAGAAGAAGGATCTGCTGGCGCTTGTAAATAGCAAATCCTTCCCCCAACGCTGAAAGACAATGGGCGACCATGTGCTCGAACTTCTCCAGTGGTATTTCAGTTTTTCTGCATTTTTTAATTTTAAGTTGTTTTTCTTCTTCTTTTTAGACTCGCCCCTCCTTATTTAGTTGTAACCTTATTCTAGTTTCCTAAACTTAGTCAAATAAATTAAGAGAACAACAGATATGAGATATGTTGCTCCTTACAATGCCAAGCGGCTCACTACTGCTTGGTGCTATCTCCAACCAGCTACAGTGAGCCGCTGGTCTGTTCTTTGACAGAAACTAACATCACATAAGTCCTCTAATTCACATGCAAGGAAGGGCTAGTTTCAAGAATAAAGTTTTAGATTCAAGAACCAAACAACTGAAAATAAACACAAATCCAGATTCAATAAATCCAAAAAATTC
The DNA here is from genome assembly GCA_028565735.1 of Pinacopodium congolense. NCBI lineage: Eukaryota > Viridiplantae > Streptophyta > Magnoliopsida > Malpighiales > Erythroxylaceae > Pinacopodium > Pinacopodium congolense. The sequence goes on from JAOXYD010000008.1 coordinate 8,658,899, forward strand.
AAGAATTAAAGTCAAGCTTATTTCATAAAAACAAATTTAAGAATCAAAGGAGGCATCTGTTTTAAGCTACAAGAAGCGATAACAAACTTTCCAAATTCAAAATTATACTATAGATTCCTAAATTCAAGAATATATCTCATATATATTCAAGAACTAAATCCAGATTTGTGTTTATAAAATTTTCGACAATCATAGTTTCCTGAATCAGAAAACCAAACACAACTTCATAAGTAATACGCATCTTATGTATCATATGATTTTCATAAAACAAGATAACAATGTACTTGGTTGAGCATCTTCATTTCCAGAAAAAAGAAGAACGTATACGCAGGTTACATGTATATGTAGGAAACAAATTTTCTAGAATCTTATAAACGTAAAACACAAATACAGAAACAATTTTCAATTTTCAATTTTATTTTCAACATTGAGACTAATTTATGCAACTTTTGCAATTTATTTCATCAAATTAACAATAATCAAAAAACTTAATCAAGTTAAATTGGTTAAAAACCTGACTTTGATACCAATGTTAGAAAACCTATACCGATCAAATCAATATCACAATGGAAAATTTAAGGTTTCCTATACAAGATCAATTTTAAAAAATTTAACTTGAATCGAAAAATAAAGTTACAAAAAAACCTAAATAAAGGATTTGCTATTGCAACGAACTCTTCTCGTATCCAAACCACAGTCGTTCACATGCTTGGTCTCTAAGGATATCTACAGGTTGATGGAAGGGAACTCAAAACCTTTTTTAGAAGAAGGCAAAGTTATACTAGCAACCCTATAGTTGTCGTCCTATTATAGTGGAATAATCATATTTTTCTTATTTTAAATTTAAAATTAAATACAAATCATAATTAAAGTCTAACTCTAATTATACTTATAATTTAATATTAACTAAGTCAAATATCTTATATTTTACCCTAAAGTTTCTTAAACTTTACAATTAAGTCCAACTTAATTAAATTTTATTTTCTTCCAATGAACCTGTATCTGTGATCCATTAGGTTCCTAATAAATTGGCAATAATCATAAATTATAATTTTAATTAAAATTAAAATTAGATAAATTAAAACTCTTTTAAATTTATCTTTAATTCTTTATTTAAATAATTTATGATCATAGATCAAGGTTGACGTCTAGTAACATATTGTGATCACCCAAATATTAGGAATATTAAAGTGATTTGACAAACCTGTCCACGCATGGTTATAGTCTATAATTTGATCCTTTCATCATACAATGTTCCAATTGGATTTAGAACGCAAAATCAATGTCTACTCTATAAAATTCAATCATGTTCGTTCTTACTAATTAGTAAATGATTTTTTAATTGATATTTGAAAACTCCTTTTCAAATTTCAATTCACTCTGGTCAGAGAATTTCCAAATCATCACTAATCAAGAACCGCAGAACATTCTCTCTAATTACTTTAGAGTGACGAATCCTTTATTGATTCACACAACTATCTACATATAGTTCATACTACATCCAAGTACTACCGATTGACCTACTTTATAAAGCAGATCATAAATAGCATCAAAACATAGTAATTCCTATATGCGATGACTTTGACAATCTTAAGTCCAATGATTAATTATACAACCATCATTATGAGGAAATCCACAGACATAAAAGTAATATTCCATTTGGGATCCTCAAGATCAGGTCAGTTCAGTGAATTTGTTCTCTAATAAGCACCTACACATTTGTTTAATTGTCTACATACTTTAATCTATGAGATCGATTACTTTCTTCATAAGAAAGACACATAATGTTTACTAGTCTAACCGCTTCATCAATACTTCACCTTGATAAAACTATAATTAGGAACAATTTAAGAATAATACAATAAATACAACTTGAATCTCATAATTATAATCTGATTATAATTTCTAATTGCATAATAATTATTCCAGAGATTTTATCTTCATAATTAATTATTAAATATAATTAACAAAAATACATAAAAATAAAATTTGCCTTTTATTAATTTAAAAAATCACAATGTTATACATGTAATTACAGTCAAAATATTGGCTGTAAGGACATAAACTAACAGGTCCACCTTTAAGATCTTCGTCATCTTCTTCACATGCATCGATCCATTCCTTCTTTGCAACTGGACTCATAACTTCTCAGTGTAATGCTTGCCAAGTTCATGGGTCCTTTCCATGTCTTAACGGTAGCTTTGGTAAATTAGGCTGTACATGGAGTTCTTTGTGTACTTTACTGAAATCACTATCGAGTAGCTCTCTAACTGTAGGCTTGAACTACTCAAGCATGTCAGAATCTTAGAAGTAGAGAAATCGGTGAAAGAGAAGTACAAACATTGGACAATGAAGGAAGATGGGCGTAGCCATGTATCGATTGAATTGAAACGATGGTTTAGTGAACTAAGCTTAAACATGATTCTAAGAATGATTATTGGGAAGAAAATACTATAGTGATAATGTTGACGTTGATGAGAAAGAGATGCAAAGATGGTAGAAGGCTATAAGGGACGTGTTTCACTATCTGGGCATGCTTGTTTTAAGGGATGTTGTTCCTTTTTTTGGGTGGCTTGATGTTGGTGGACATGAGAAAGCCATGGCCAAAGTTGCAAACAAGCTTGACAATGCCGTTAGTCGATGGCTACAAGAGCACAAGCTACAAAGATCATTAGGCGAGTCCCAAGGATAGTAAGATTTCATGGATGTTATGCTCTCTGCTCTCGATGGCAAAGATCATTAGGCATTGTTGCAAATAAAGGGTATTCTATGGCATTGTTGCAAGTAAGGGGTACTCTTACTTTACCGAGTTGCTTGGGGGAAGCACAGGACTTCTTTAAGACGCTCTATTTTGGACTGAAGTTGGATCTTTAAGGCTTATATCTTCGCCCCTTGGCTTGTTAGTGTTCAGGTTCTTTTGGGTCCTTCCTCTCTTGTTCTTTTTTAATAAACTGGTTTGTACTAAACGTTAAGGGTTCTTAATAATAGAAAGGAGAGAGAAGTTTGCATTTTTAGTTTTGGTTTCAGTAGTTTTGGGTCAATTTTTGCATGACATTGTACTTTATTCTTAGGTTTTCTCTTTCACCTCTGTTTATTTTTGTAGAGTCCCTGTTTTAGTTTGTTATTTCAAACTTTTGGGAATTTGAAGTAGCATTATTACTCACTCTCTTGCATTTGTGTTTGAATTTCTCGATTACAATAGAAATGATAATGGGTTTAACATATGTGGCAGCAACCTGGCAAAATGATGGAGGGGTTTCAAGCGTTTAAGCGAGCAAGTGTTGATTCAATCTGCAAGTTTCCTACAGGGCGTAGTAAGTTTTCAACCGTGGAGTCGGAGGTGTCGATTAGGATCCCTACAAAAAGAAGATGTTGTCATTGCAAGAGAGAGCCCTCCCAAATTACTTCCCACTGTGAACTTTTATGAAAATAACGATGAATTCTTATCCCTAAGAAAGTACCATAAAGTCTCTGAGTATAAGGAATGGATCAATGCACGCAAAGAAGACAACGGAGACCTTAAACGTGGGACCAATTATAGTTTTTTGGTCAATCACAAATTAACACGCGTCCATAAAAATTGAACACTGAAGAAAAAGTAACGGAGTTAAGAATAAATGTTGCTTGAAAATAGGGATAATAGAAAAAAATTATTAACCTTTTCATGTGTTTTTCAATTAAGTAATGAATCTTTCAAAATTTTCAATTAAGTGATTAACTTTTAAAATTTTTTTCAATTAAGGTAAAAACATCAATTTCATTAAGTTCATACTATGTGACAAATGGAATATATCACCTTAATGTTCACATAGTAAAAATGTCAGGTTTGCGTCTATGTGGACACCTTATAACCTTTTTAACTTTTTTAGTTGAGTGAGTAACCTTTTAAAAAAATTTTAATTTAGTGAATAACCTTTTTAAAAAATTTTAATTTAGTAACTAACTTTCTGAAAAAATTAACATTTAACCTTAAATGAAAATTTTTTTAAAGGTTAGTCACTCAATTGAAAATTTTGAAAGCTTGATCACTTGACTGAAAAAATGTGAAAAAGGTTAGTCACTTTTTTGACTGTTATCCCTTTAAAATATGTTCCAAAGTTTAGAGTTTATTTTCAAAAGTTTATAAAACGTTGAAGTTATTTTTTAACGTCTTCAATTTATATTTTATTTGAATCTTAAAATTTAAAAGATATACTTCGCTAAAAGGTCTTTTGAAAACGATTTTATTTTTAAATTTTTTAAATATAAAAATTAATAAAAATATTAATATGATACAAAAATTGAGATAAATAACAAAAAAGATTATATAAAATTTAATAAAAAATATAATAATTATAAAAAAATTATAATTAAAAATTCAATCAAACTATTTTTAAAATTATTTTTGCATTGTAGTAACAGTATCCGTACCAAAACGCCGAATGCCTCCAGCTTACCAGACATAAGCAGTACAAGGCAGCTAATACTATGGTAAGTTTTGATATTTGTGTGGAAAAGTGCATTGCTATTTAGGACCAACTTTGATTATATTATTATAACAACTTCTGGTTGTTGGTATGCTTCCTATTAGAGTTGTTGAAGAGGGATATTGCAATGGAGGTGGACCTCTGCTATGGAAATCAATTGTAAACAACGCGATAAAGTAATGCAAAGGGAAAGGTAGCTGTAGAGAAAGCGATTTGCCAGCTAATTTTAGAGACCTTTTTACTCTTTTTATCACATTTTTCTTGCAAACCCCTTATTTACAATGGTACCCTTTATTCCCAGAAAGGACAAATTAGCTATCAATACATATTCAGGGCTGTTTTAGGAATACCATATGATGAGAAAAATCGGTCCTTTGAATGGCTCTCAATGTCGTGTCCCGTGAGTACCATTAAGTTCTTTCCTTTTTCTCCTAAATTTCTTTGGATCCCCAAATCTAAGGATCTCACTTGTGATCAGGTAAACTGTGTTCTTTTCTTTTTCCCCTCTCCGATGTCTCTGATTCATTTCAGTGGTTCAATCTTTACTGCTCACTTGGCTCTACTGATTGTTTTTCAACTGTCAAATGTTGTTGTTTTTCAAATGTGGGTTTTGAGTTTTAGATGCTAAATACGCTTTCTTTATACGAGTTCCACATAATTGTGTTTTTTGGAGAATCGTCTCTCCTCTATTAAATTTTATCGTAAGTTTGAATCTTGTGTTCTATGTTCTTGTTTAACTAGTTAACTAAAAACAAATGACTTTGTGGTTGTCTGTGTTCTTATCGAGTTGCTCTGTTTCATCTTCGACAAGGGATCTGCTTTGCTTTCTGCGGGAATACGAGTCTGTTCACCATTTCGACAGTTGAATCAGATGCGGCTGAGAGCATAGAAAAGTAGACTTTTTAAGGGTTGGAGTTGAATTTTGAGTTGTCCTTGGATCTAGTTATGGCCGGTAGTCATCCTGTTGTGTTTTATAGGGTGCAGAAGGCAAAAATTCGGTCTTCACTGTTTTTGAAAAAGTTTCTTGATGGGACTACTGGGATTTACGTTCTACAACTTCAAATTTTCAGTATCTTTAGTAGAATTTGGGCGTGGGTATAATTAGGAAAGCCCTTATCTATACTATGGGAGTTAGGCATAACTTTCCACTGATTTCTTCCTTTCTTTGTGAACCATTTCTTAAATTTTTCCTTACAAAGTGTACCTTGTTGTTGTATTGTCAGGGTTTGAAGGATGGACATGCACAGCTTCTGGCAGTTGGGCGATGATCTTCGGGGACAATCAAAAGTCACTGAGGATCATAAGTGGTTGATGGCTGCTTCTAAATTGGCTGACCAGACAAGGTCAAAAGGTGAACGTGTGAATAACCTTGATCTATCAAAAGGTGTGGCCGAAATTAGGCCAAGGGATAAGCTTGGTTTCCAGGAAGATAATAAGTTTGAGAGCCTTAACTTCAATATGTTGAACTTGGATTCGAAGCTGGCTGAAAATGTGGGCAAAAGTTCCTTGAGGAACTCAGTTTTTAACATGAATGCTGTGTATCAGAAATGCAACATAAACAGCCTTGGAAATCTCACTGGCAACAAGTATAGTGTTAACATTCCGAGTAGCAAGGAGCCCAACAACAACAGCAGCAGCAATAACAACAATAACAGTGAGAGTAATAACGCAGTTGATAAAAGGTTCAAGACTTTGCCTGCATCAGAGACACTTCCACGAAATGAGGTTCTTGGAGGATATATATTTGTCTGTAACAATGACACTATGCAGGAAGACTTAAAACGCCAGCTTTTTGGTACTTACTACTTCCTCTGTTTTCCTTTCTACTTCTTGGTATTCCCTTTTCCTGCAAGGAAATTTGGTCCACGTGATGGGCACTGGACGAAATTGGCCATCAGCACTTGATGCATCTGAAATCTTGATGAAGTAATTTGTCAATAATTAACTACTTTCTCTAGGTATCAATTAGGAGATTTTGTATTGATTTTGTTCAGAAGTGATTCAGTTTTTATTACGATAGTATACATTTATGACTTTGAATTGTTTTTATTTCATTTCCAAAATTTTTTAATGCAAATTAAATTTATTATTCTTTTCCTCATTTGATAGGTTTACCTCCAAGATACAGGGATTCTGTTCGGGCTATAACTCCTGGTCTGCCACTCTTTTTGTACAACTACACTACTCATCAATTGCATGGTATTTTTGAGGTTTGTTCTCAAATTTTTCTCAAATTTCATACCCACTATGATATAATTTCTGTCAATATATTTTCAGGGTCTTATGTGGTTCTTTCTTTCCATCAGTTTTCCATGTGGTATTTATTAATATTGAAAATCTGAGAGGCCCCGTTTGGTTCGATATTCAGTTTTTAGTTTCTGTTTCCGTTTCTATTTCTGTTTATTTAAATACAAAAATTAAAAAAAATAAAAAAACAAAAAAATACAAAAATCAATAAAAATACACAAAAGCAGAAAATAAAAGTGGAAAGCCAAGTCCATGTTTGGTTTCACTTCCAAATTTAATTCTTGGAAACAACACATTAATCAAGCACAAAAAAATCAATAAAAACACACAAACAAAAACCAAAAACCAAAAACCAAAGCCAACAATAATAACAAATATCCTCTACTCAAATGGGTCCTGAATTTTGTTAAGAGATGTTTTTTTTCCCTTAAAAATGCCCAAAATGACACTTCACCATCAATTATTTGGAGAGCATGCACTTATTGTAACTTGAATAAATTTGAACAGCTTCTGTGTTTTCATTTGCTTGTGCGCAGGCATCAAGTTTTGGTGGTTCTAACATTGATCCAACTGCTTGGGAAGACAAAAAGTGTAAAGGGGAGTCCAGATTTCCTGCTCAGGTAAATATCAGATTTTCTGAAGGAGGTAAGGTATTTTGATACCCCACTTTTTATAGCTGATTCACACACTATTCCTGTGAACAGGTGAGAATACGTGTTAGAAAACTTTGCAAGCCTTTGGAAGAGGATGCTTTTAGGCCTGTCTTGCATCATTATGATGGCCCCAAGTTCCGTCTCGAACTTTCAGTCCCTGAGGTATGAAAAGGTTCACATATTGTTGATTTTCTTCACATATGCTTTCAATATATGTAGGTTCAGTTCACTTGAATTTGAAATCTGTTGATTTTTTTTTGTTTTATTATGTTGTTGCAGACCCTGGATTTGTTAGACCTTTGTGAACAAGCGGGTTCAACTGCTTAAGTTCTCCCTTTGAGAATGTTTAACGTATAGGCCTCATGGGGCATGGAAGTTGCCTGCTTCTCATGGATTATCCTTGGAGCGTAAGCTTGGGGTTTTGGGGCTGGTTAGATAAATGTCCGTGGGAAAAGTAGAGCCAGCTGAATAAGTATCTGTGTCTCGTGAAGTTGCTTGTGAAGCTTTGCCACTTGTTATGCTTTGCCATTATGTCTGAATAATATCATAATAGCATGTTAAACAAGACTGGCCATGTGTAAAAGAGAATTATAATGGTTATGGTGTAACAGTTTGGTCCTCTGAAGCGTGAGACCCTGACGCCCTACCTTTCTGCATGTGAACCGAGCGAGTAATTTACCGGTGTTGTATCATCTTTTGAGTTGTTTCTAGTGCATGACATAAAAATCTGTTGCCACTGGTCAGGAATTTCACGCCCTTGCAAATTTTAGATGTCTATGTTTCTTTTTTAGTTTGCCAGGAAATTTGAGTTTCAGGCTGACAAAACGAGTGAGAATATAGATCAAAATCAAAACCAAGCCTCCCGTCACTCCGATACCTTTAACGTGTAATCATGGTGTTGGAAATTGATTCTATTTCATTCAACAAAAATATGATTTCCTGTTAAAACAACTATCAGAAATGATATTGGTTAAACAGGAGTCTGAACAAATTCTTTGCCACGGCTCTACCTCAAACTCAGGGGTGGGGACGCTGCAAAGACCGAAGTATAAAACCTTCAGAAAGACAAATAAACACAAGAAAAAATGAAAAGGTAAAGAGTGTCTCCAGCGCTGTAACGAAAGGGGTGGGGACGCAGCAAAGACCGAAGTACAAAACTTTCAGACAGACAAATAAACACAAGCGAAAATGGAAAATGTAAAAGGTTTCCAATGTTGTAACGATGGTTAAGAATTGCCCAACCCAAAATATATAGACAGCAAAGCCCTGGAAACAACCTGCGTAAGATTGATGTATGACTTGTAGTATAGCCCAGCAGGCAAAAAATTCTGTTAATATTGTCTGATTTAAGATTATTTTTAAGTAGTTATCACAAATTCATCAATTTGTCGCAAGAAAACGAAACCCAAAAGAAACAACGGAAGAAAGAAAAACTATGGGAAATTGCCACATGACTTGTTATCATGACATGTAGGAATCATAGCCCCATCCCCATTAGAAAACTCTCATCCGAAGCCACCACTCCGAGATGCGTGGGTCCCAACAAATAGGTGGTGATTGATCGGGCTGGTCGAGACCAACACTTGTCACGAGTGGGCTTCCTTCGTTTCACCTGCGGCTGCGTCACTCTGCGCTCGACATTTCCACTCAATCACCAGACACAACATCCCATCTTTGAAGCTCCCTTATTTACGTTTGTTCTCCGTTGTTATTGATATTGAATACAATTCATCATCTTTTGAGAATGCCTGGACTCAGAGGGCCTTCGGATTACTCGGAAGAACCTCCTCGTCACCCTTCGCTTCAAATCAACTCCAAGGCCAGTTTTTCTTCTAATTCTGCTCAAAGCCTTTGTTTTTATCTTTCATAACTTAATATGTTGAATAAAATCCTGCTTTTGCTTTTTGGGCTTTACCCAGTTCGCTTTTTCTGTCTTTTTTTTTTAAATTTTCGTCTTCCACACAGATTATAGAGGTAAAAGATTGTTCATTTGATGATGTATGATTGCAATTTTTTGGGGCGCGTTATTGGTTCTCTGCTTTGTTATTAACTGTTATGCAGTTGTTAGACTTCGTGTGTCTTGGTGTAACATTCTGTTGATTTTTCGTCTGATTGTTCAAGCAATTGAATGGAGAGTTTGATTAACTCTTGTGCAGCAACCTTTCAACGCCGAGCCTCCTCGCTCAGCATTGATTGGCTCCTACTTGACACCCGTGGATTTCTTTTACAAGAGAAACCATGGACCCATCCCTGTTGTTGACGACATTGAAAGGTTGGGCATCAACTTCCTTTCAGTTCCTTCTTTTTTTAGAACTTTAACATTTTAAAGCTGGCTTTGCCACTTGTTCTCCCCAACAGATATACTGTTTCCATTTGCGGTCTAATTCATAACCCCAGGGAGTTGTTTATGAGAGATATCAGGTGAGTTGTTAATTTTTAATTTGTTTTTATACTTCAGAATGCTGTAAAGAGTTGCATACATTGTTTAACTACAGGATGCTTCCAAAATACAATGTCACTGCTATATTACAGGTATGCTCAGCAATGCAGCTCTTTTGGATTGTGTTTGATTACTCAATCTGATGGAAACCTTCTATTTTAGTGTATGTTGCCATTCATTTGATTTCTATGAGATTTTCAGTGTGCTGGTAACAGAAGAACTGCCATGAGCAAGGTGAAGACAGTCAAAGGAGTTGGCTGGGATGTTTCTGCTATAGGAAATGGTTTGTTTTCTGAGTTTTATGACTTAAAACCATTTGTATAGTCATCCTCAATGTATATGTTTCATGCTCTTTGTTGGTTTGTTTGCATGATTAATTTATTATGTTTAATAACAAAAAGTTTGAAATGGCTCACATAGATGCTTTGGTGATTGTTATGTGGAGGGATCAATTTACTCAAACTGGTTTAGATTCAGACCGTACATTTGACATGCCAACTGTATTCAGACTGTACTTTTGGCATGCCAACTGTTAATCACTGATATTTGGAAAATGAAAATACTAATGATAGGAAGAGAAGTATCTGTTAAGCCATTGAACTGCAGAGACCTTTGGCCCTTCAAGAAAGATTTCACATGTCATATTTCTAATTATTTGAATATGTTCCAGCTGTCTGGGGTGGTGCCAAATTGGCTGATGTTCTTGAACTTGTTGGCATATCCAAGCTCAGTAGTACCACAAAATCAGGTGGTAAACATGTTGAATTTGTAAGCATTGACAAATGTAAGGTATAAATGCTGATCTATGGTAACTGGTTTATCTGCTTGGTTGCCTTTGTGGTTGGAAATTTGAATTGTTTATTGCCTATACTTCTCACTATGTGTAGGAGGAGAAGGGAGGTCCTTACAAGGCATCAATCCCTCTTAATCAAGCCACAAACCCTGAATCTGATGTTCTGCTTGCTTATGAGATGAACGGAGAGGTTAGTGATTGTTCCTGCTTTGAATCTGGACTTCTGTGGGTTAACTTTTTACTAAATATTGTATGATGAAAGCAACCATGCTGTTTTTGTCTTGTCAAACAAGTTGCGCTTTCATTTCCTGAAATGTATTATTCAAGAGAAATAATGTTTTGTTTTGTGTCTCTTGGGATTTAAGAAATGCTCTTGCGGAACAACATATTGTTCTTCTTCATCTTTTTAGAGTTTTACTTCTTAATGGTGGGTTTTTTAGAGCCCTTTCAAGTATGCTATGATTAGTGCCTAACGCTCAAAAGTCAATGTGGTTGATGGATATTGGTCTTACTTAAATTATTGTTATTGTTGCTACTCTTTCATTTCTCACATTAGATGTTACATACTTTACGCACTTAAGAAAATTTTGGATGGAGAAACAAAAATTGTGAAAGACATAAAGACTCTGTCAAAAGCTTAGTTCCCCAGAAGTCAAAATAATTCAAGGAGAATTGCTTTCTAAAGTTGTCTTGTTTAGTTTTGTCAGGATGTCATGAGCTCTCTTAAAGACAGTCTGCTCTTGTTATATTAACAATATAAAACTGAGAATGTAGTTGCCTATTAACTGCTAAGTATTAACTTTTACATTTTGGCCATGCCAAAGCCTCTAAACAGGGACCATGGTTATCCAGTAAGAGTGGTTGTACCAGGTGTTATTGGTGCACGTTCTGTCAAATGGTTGGATAAGATTAACATAATTCCAGAAGAATGCCAGGTCAAGAAATAATTGCCTATTCTTAAACTAAGTGAAATTTAATTGCACATTCATTTCATTTATCATATGATAGAATTCATCTTGGTTTCATCTCAGGGCTTTTTTATGCAAAAGGATTACAAGATGTTTCCTCCGTCAGTGAATTGGGATAACATCAATTGGTCTACTAGGAGGCCACAGATGGATTTTCCAGTCCAGGTATTTGCTCTAGGCTCATATGCAAGAAGGTTTTTCAATCTTCATGTGCATTTGATAAGAGTTTTTATTTTCTGCTTAACAGTGTGTGATTTGTTCGTTAGAGGATGTGGCTTCAGTAAAACCTGGAAAGGTTTGTTATTACCTTAATAAGTACTGATTTCATGTCTACAATGATTTGTCGGATGACTTTTAATCAATTTCTTGTCTTTAACCGATTTTGATTTTCTTATTGGTAATGAAACATAATATTACTCAAATTCTGTTGGTCTTTTTGACCTTTGATTAACTTTGCAACATGGTGCCCCTGAGTTTTACAGGTTAAAGTTAGTGGATATGCAGCATCAGGAGGCGGACGAGGAATTGAGAGAGTAGATGTGTCTGTTAATGGTGGCAAAACCTGGGTGGAAGCCTCTCGGTACCAAAAGCCTGGTGTCCCTTACATTGCAGATGATACGAGTAGTGACAAATGGGCCTGGGTGCTTTTTGAGGCCACAGTTGATGTCTTGAATAACACAGAGATTGTGGCAAAAGCAGTAAGTGTGATCCATCTTTGTGTTCTTTCATGCACTGAAAGCACCAATTACATCAATTATTGCTGTTGCATACTCTGAACTTAGCAAAATGTGCTAGCAATGTTGAGATCTTGCAAATTAAATAATAAAAATAAGTAATTAGGTTGATGGATCGTAGACAGTAGAAGAAATTATAAGTTAATAAAAAAAACTCTAGATAATTAAAGTATGTTGCAGGACAAAGAAGTTGATCAGAAGGAATGTAAATAGACCTTTGGCTTTGAAGAGGATAACCGCTCTTTAATGTGTCAATTCAACTAGAAGTTAAAACGAAAAGGGCCTCTTATAAATCTTCGAGCTATTTGGAAATAGTGAAAATTTTGATGTTACGATCAAATATAAAAGGACCATGAATGGCAAGTGGTTACATTTTGAAAGTTCTATAATTCAACTTCTGACATAAAAACGGTGTTTAAGGATGCTAGAACTATTATGATGATAATTATCTATGAGATTTTGGTTGCTACTTCGGGATGTGGTGGGTAATAGGTTCTGAAACTTATATAACAGTTTGAAACTTGGATATTTGTACTCCAAAGGTTGGAAGCATAGCATCTATGGTCTCTGAACCATGCATACTAACATAACCATTCCCATATTTGTTATCAGATGTATAATTATCATGAGTTTTGAATTATCTTCTTTTCATCATGGAAAGGCGGATTCAGCAGCAAATGTCCAGCCTGAAAATGTTCAAGAAATTTGGAATTTGAGAGGGATACTCAATACTTCATGGCACAGAGTTCAAGTCCGAGTTGGTCACTCAAATATGTAGGTGTAGTTAGCTTAATCCCATTTAGAATGTTGTGCTTACAAGGATAATGTCTCAAAGCTTGATATGTTTCCACCAAGTTGTTTGAACTCCTCTTTTCCTTCCCTTCTCCTACTGAGATGTAGCTTCTGTTAAACGTTGTTTACAATGTAAATGGAAACCTTTGGTTACCTGTTAATAAATTTTTGCAAATTTTGCAAATCGTCTATTCAACTCTACTAGTTAAATGAAGTGGATACTTGAGGGAAGTTCGGTGTCTTTTCACTAAATTTTACTTTAAAGGACACCGGGAAAAAGTTACTTGAACATGCAATAAGTCGAAAGAAATTTCATGTTCAAGTTAGGAACAAGATGCGGATTATAACTGAAGAGAAGCAAGTATTATTGTTTAGGACATCACCTGAAATTTTCCAATATTAGGCTTATACACGTCCGTGCAAAAATCAATTCATAAAATGGGGAATCATTGTTGAAATGCGAATTCAGGACACAATTATTTGTTTAATGAGCGGTGTGAACTTGTTGAAAAGGAGTCCGCAGAAATCGACATGAACATTAATAAACTTTAACATTTCACATCTAATATGATTTTTTCTACATTTGAGCCAAAAACTTTCAACCTCACCCCCCCTTTGGATTACATTAAAAATGCATGACCTAAACTTGTCGGCTTCTTTCAAGGCATGGCACATGTTATATATGATGTGACATTTTTAATAATAACAAGTGTAATTGGCCTATCCACTTCTTTTTTACAACAGTTACACCAGCTTTTTGAAAGCCCCTACGGTCAGTGACAGGCTTGGTTCAAGTCTCTGGAACGAGTTTTTAAGATAAAAGGTGAGAGTCGTTTGATTTGGTTACTTTTATTTTTATATATTTTTAAGAGTCAATATCACTTTTACCCCCTGAATTTTTGACAATTATCAAATA
>JAOXYD010000008.1:8681121-8703571 GCA_028565735.1 Pinacopodium congolense
GTATATAAAGATGCTACTTATGATTTCAAAATACCTTTAGCAATACAGTAAAGACACAATCTCAACCTAAGTATACATTTATTTACTTTTGTTAATTGTTTAAAATTAGTCATTACTTCAATTTGTTTATAGCATTCTCTTTATTTTTTTATAGTTGATTGGTTTGAACACTTTGGTAGTGGTGTTACCGACTTGTAAAGGTTTGTAATTCACATTTTGAGTCAATGTGTTAGTGCAATTGAATGTGAAAGGAACTGAAGCACATTCGAATTCATTCACTCTAAGAAGAGAAATAGATTAGAACACAAGAGATTGAATGATTTGGTATATGTGAGATATAATTTGAAGCTCCGAGAGATGTATATTGTTATTATTATTATTACGTTAAATATAATTTCTTTAATCTAGTCAGTTATTGAATTTTATTTGTTTATTAGGATTCTGAGTGGAACGACTAGTTCTTTAGATCCTATTTTCGTGGATAATATTGATATTATGGTAGATTGGGTTTATGAGGGGGCAATTCTTTTAGATGAGAGTGACTTGGAGGGAGATGTGGGTAGGGAGGATATTGAAATGTCGTTTGGTGCCATGACATTGGATGATAGTAATGAGGAATTTTCTCTCAATGATGAGGACTTAATAGCAGATGATAGGTGGATCCAATTGGATTTCACCAGATGTCATGATGGAGAATGAAGATTCATATAATTCCAAGTTTTTCCCCTCTTTTCTATTTTCATTTAATGTATATGTAAAATTTTATATATGCTAACTATTAATATTTCTGTTTTAAGATTCAATTTTGTTTTATGGAGTTTTTGTGGTGGATTGTGACTTTAGTTGTAACATTTATATTTATATGTATTATTTTCATTATATGATAGTTGAATTTTGAATATAATTGATTATAGTTATACGATTGGAGATTGTTAATTGATGATGTTATGATTTATTAATGTTCATTGATGTGATTTGATATTCTATTCTTTATTTTATATTATGAACAAATTGATATTTATTTAAAAAATAGATGAATTGATGTTTTGTTCTTTCTTACATTAGTTCAAGTTGTAATTTATTTGAGAAAAATGTAAAAATTGATGTTAATATGTATGGAAATTATGTGAAACTTGTATTGAATTTATTGTATTAATCGAATGTTTCAAACATGATAAAATTATGTTGATAGGGATATATAATATATATAGAGACTATTTTGTAAATTTTATAAAATTCGGGATCATTTTATAATTTTTTAAAATTGACCAATACCAATACCGACGTAGTATCATTCCAAAACAAAAACTGGTACCGCGCGGTACTGGTACTAGATAATAGGTGGATCCAGTTGGATGTGATGATGGAGAATGAAGATTCATGTAGTTCCAAGTTTTTCTCCTTTTTATTTTCATTTAATGTATATGTAAAATTTTATATATGCTAAATATTAATATTTTTGTTTCAAGATTCAATTTCGTTTTATAGAGTTCTTGTGGTGGATTGTGACTTCAATTGTACCATTTTATTTTTATGTATTATTTTTATTATATGATAGTTGAATTTTGAATATAATTGAGTATGGTTATATGATTGGAAATTGATATTTGATGATGTTATGATTTATTAATGTTTATTAATGTCTATTCTTTATTTTATATTATTAACAAGTTGATATTTATTTAAAAACTAGACGAATTGATGTTTTGTTCTTTCTTACATTAGTTCAAGTTGTAATTTATTTGAGAAAAATGTGAAAATTGATATTAATATGTATGGAAATTATATGAAACTTGTATTGAATTTATTGTATTAATTGAATGTTTGAGACATAATGAAATTATGTTGATAGGAATACATAATATATACAGAGACTATTTTGTAAATTTTATAAAATTTGAGACCATTTTATAATTTTTAAAAATTGACCGATATCGATTACCAATACCAACGTAGTATCATTCTAAGACAAAAATTGGTACTGGTGTGGTATTGGTCCCGCGAATACCAACACGGTATTGGTATTCATTACCTTGCTGTGAAGTCCGTATTGCAATATGCTATAATCTAGGAACACGTTTGATATTACTTCTCATTTCTGTTTTTTATTTTTATTTTTGTGTATGTGTATTGATTTTTGTGTATTTTTTTTAGTTTTTATATTGTATTAGTATATTGTCTTTTTCAATTTCTTTATTATTTTTATTAATTTTTGTATTTAGAAAAATAAAAAACAAAAACTGAAAATTAAGGGTTTGTTTAGTTATATTTTAGTTTTTAGCTTTGAATTTTTACTATTCTAAACACAGAAATTGAAAAAAATACATTAATATAATATAAAAAATCGAAAAAATACACAAAATAATATAAAAACATAATAATTACAATAAAAAATTTTAACCCACAATTTAATTAAACATTCCTTAAAATAATAACAAACATGGCTACCATGTTTTTTTTATATTTTTATTCCATCTAGTTTATTGTGTTGGATGGCAGGTGAGGTATATCAATAATTCACACAAGCAGGAGTCCAATCATTCAGTCTTTGCATGTCATGTTCATAGTACATTTATAGCAATGAAACTTAGTGCATGCTGGATTTATTATTTATTTAAAATGAAAAGACGGCCATTGTCGGTTCAAGAATAATTGAAGTCACCATGATAAAATAAACATATACATCGTATTACAGGGGAAGAAAAGACAAAGAGTATGTATATTTATACGTATATGTATGTGTTTTGTCAATAGGAAGCAATTGATTGGTGAGCATTCCTTTTGCATATAATAGCATACGTGAGCAAGATAAAAATAGTTGTTGCTTTATTTCCTCACTTGGTATAACATCTACTTTTAGGTACAAAGTTGTGCAAACTTATTTGTTAACGTTTTCTGTTTTTATTTTTTCAAATGCCAAAATTAAAAAAATATTAAAAAATACATAAATAAAATATAAAAAGAAAAAATTTAAAAATTTAAAAATACAGAAAAATTAAAGAAAATATACAACAATAAAAATAAAAAATTAAATCAAATCAAATGGATGTCGTTGTGTTGTCTTCTCCTTCAAATCCTTATTCCCTTTCTTTATTTCTTTGGCATTGCATGGCAATTCTCGTGCAACAAGACCTCGGCAACTGGATTGGAATTGCTTGAGTTATTTTCCTAATTAAACATTAATGACTTTCTCTTCTTCTAGGTTATGTTCTTCTTATATAAAAGCAGGAGCTTTAGTACATGCCATCTTGTCCATTTCTATCGCATGTTGCTTTTGGGTCGCAACTACAAGAGCAGAATACACAGCAGATCGGTTGGAGGACAAAGATTTATCATCATATTCTTTAATTTTACCAATAATGATCATATGAGTGAAATCAAGTTAAATATATTAAAAGTTGGATAAAACGACTCCAAACGTTTTTATTATAAGAAAATTATCAACAGCCGTTTAGAATACAATCTAGGATGAAGGGAAGGCTCTTCTCATTGACGTCACACTTCTACTCTGAGTTGCTAATATTGGTGCAATACCTCGTTGGATTCCAATAAACTGGGTTTGTACTTTGATGTTAGTCAGTGAAATGTGAGGTGGATTGGATATGCGATGTGATGTAATGGGATGTGATGTGCTCTAAGAAAATGAAATAAGTTGCAGCAATTAAACTGAAAACTAATTGACGTTCTAACTATAATATATGCATGCCAACTAAACCTCCCGGATCTTGTCAAAGTTTTACAGTCGTATGGAATGTATGCGGGTTAGCTACCTATTTTCTCTTGGAGATTCAAGTACAACAACGCATGCATGTCAAATGTCAATCCCTTGGGTTTGAACAATCAGTGAACTTCTCTTTGTTTTCCTAATCTCTTCTTTTTCCCTTTTCTCTTTCACCTCCAAATTAACTCCTCGTGTTGTCCATCTAATCCTTGTAATTGTCTTATATACAATAATAAGCTCAGGAAACAGAATAGAAAATAAGCCAAAAGAAGGTAGGATTATAACTCTAAAACGTTCGCATTCACATAAGCACCTGACAGGAAAGCAGACTAACTAGCTAGCCTCAGGACTGGATAAAAAGAAAAAAATAACATGTTCCTCTGATCATGTGGCCCATAATCACCAAATATAGTACAACACCAAAAAAACATTTATGAAAAGAAAGGCATGTAAAATAAGATGGAAAAAAGGACGTGGGCGTACCATGCTTACTTATAATTTAATTTTTAAATATCAAAATAAAAAAATACAACACAAAAATTAAAAAATATAATAACTAATATAAAAATAAAATAATTATAATAAAAAATTACAATCTACATCTTAACTAAGGAATTATTTAGTATTACTGTTATTGTCATTTTTAGTTATAATTTTTATATATTTGTATTGATTTTTATATATCATCCTCAATTTCTATGTTATATTAGTGTGTTGTCTTTTTTAATTTATGTGTTTATCAAAATATAAAATCACAACCACACCAAATAAATCCTAAACATCAAGTAATTATTTGTGTTGAGTTTATTATATATATATATATATATATGACAACTTTATCCTTTTCATTTTCTTAAATACAAAAGAATGGAAGTGCAATATTTATAGCTAGATTGGCTTATAAATGATTACGTTATACGTTTTGTAGTGACCACTTCACTCAAGCCAATTCAATCTGAAAAATGGCAAATTTTGGCTATCTCCTGTTATTCCCACTCGGCTTCCTATCTTTGGTTCTATTGAACGTGCTGGTTCTTTATACAGTCATTTTGATTCTATGGACTTGTCGACAAGTTCCTAGATTCTCATCAGGCCACAGGCCTCACGGCTATCCTATAATTGGATGCTTGATTTCGTACTATCAGAACCGAACCCGCCTGTTAGATTGGTACACTGAACTGCTAGCAGAATCAGCAACCAACACCATTGTTGTACACCGCCTTGGTGCACGTCGAACTATCGTGACTGCTAATCCTGAAAATATTGAGTATATACTCAAAACCAACTTTAATAACTTTCCAAAAGGGAAGCCTTTTACTGAAATTCTCGGTGACTTTCTCGGCTATGGCATATTCAACGTGGATGGGGAGCTTTGGCGCATACAACGAAAGTTGGCCAGTCATGAGTTCACGGCCAAGTTCCTCCGAGAGTTCTACATCATGACATTGAAAGAAGAAGTTGGTAACGGGCTACTGCCAGTTTTGGAGCAGTTGGCGGAAACCGGAAAAGTTGTGGACTTGCAGGAGTTGCTTAGAAGGCTTGCGTTCAACATGATCTGTAAGGTTTCTCTGGGGGTTGATCCCTGTTCCTTAGATCCTTCTCTACCTGTCCCTCCTCTGACCAAAGCCTTTGACGTAGCGTCAGAGATATGCGCAAGGCGAGGAGCAGCATCTCTGTTCATAGTCTGGAAGATCAAGAGATGGCTTGGGATTGGATCGGAGAGAAGGCTGAAAGATGCTGTTGAAGAAGTTCACAGGTATGTTGATGAGATAATCGCCAACAAGAAAAAGATAATTGGAGGAGGACAGAATCAGAAAAGTGAAGATTTGCTTTCTCGGCTGATAATGACTCACCATGAGGAGGTGGTCATAAGAGACATGGTCATAAACTTTATAATGGCAGGGAGAGACACAACTTCAGCAGCAATGACATGGCTCTTCTGGTTGCTTTCCTGCCACCCCAATTCAGAGAGAGAGGTGGTCAAAGAGGCAAAACGTGTGATGGAAAGATTGGTGGATTATGAGTCATTAGATGAGTTGTGTTTTATAGAGGCATGTCTCTGTGAGTCAATGAGACTATATCCACCAGTAATATGGGATTCCAAACACGCCGTGTGGGACGATACATTGCCAGACAACACAGCCGTCCGAGCAGGAGATAGAGTGACTTACTTCCCTTACGGAATGGGAAGAATGAAGGCACTCTGGGGCGACGACGGGTTTGAATTCAAACCACAAAGATGGTTTCTGGAACCTGACAAAAGAAGAGCGATAAAGAAGGTATGTCCTTACAAGTTCCCAATTTTCCAGGCAGGCCCAAGGGTGTGTTTGGGAAAAGAGATGGCCTTCATTCAGATGAAGTATGTGGTGGCTTCCATGGTAGAGAAGTTTGAAATCGAACCTGTTACTTCAACTAGGCCTGTGTGTGTGCCGCTCTTGACAGCTCATGTGGCAGGTGGGTTAAGGGTTTTGGTCAGGAAGAGGACATGAGTAAACATTTAGCTACTAGTTGATTAGTTAAACGAGTGAATGCTTGCCTGAGTATTCTATTGTCATATGATCTGTAGCATAACATTACACAGTAAACATGCTGGTGATCACATATACATGGTCAGACATGCACAAATGATCAGCAAATATCTATCTATTGCCTCTTGCCCGTCGTCATGGACTACGTCAATCTTGGTAAAATTATATATATTTGATCCATCAATGTCGGATGGAACGTGTTTTGCCTATGAATGCACGTGCGTGAGTAGAAAGTATCTCACATGGAGCGATGGACAAAAATGGCGTGGCATGCACCAAACAACATATTAAGTAGGGGTCTGCAGTGCTGAAAGACACATACTAGTGGGACTTCCAGTTGCTTTGGCAATAACTCTGACAAACATAACGACCCATGTACAGAAGTCTCATCCAGATCCACTACCTAGGCCAGCAATTCTGCCTGGCTAATTGATCCATTTTCTCAATGAATATTTAGTATTATTTTAAATTTAAATTTTTAGTTATAATTTTTATATTTTTATATTAATTTATATATATATATTTTTTAGAGAAAACTATATAACTCATGGTTGGCTGTAGTCATCTCAAATATTTATATTATATATATATATATGTGGGTTAAAAATAAGTTAGAAATTTTCTAAAATGTTAAGGGAAAAATAAATCTTTTGCCTAATTCACTTGTATATATGATCACACTTTACTAGAATTTCTTCACTAAAAAGGAGGTTTGATTCTGAAATTCTATATTATTCTCTCTACAAGTTTAGAGATAGGTAAAAGACTCTAAAAGTTTATAAATAACATAATTATTGCTATAGAGAATGATTGTAAACCATTAGATCAAATTAATCCTAACCATTTATTAAGGGATAGAAGATTATAAATAACCAAGGGCCATATATATATATATATATATTATCATCATCTTATAATCCCACATATCCCATAATTTGTACAGCATTCTTTGAATAATAGAAGCATACTCCAAATTCTCCCACTATTTGTGTTCTTTTGCCATCTTTCTTTTTTAACTTACTTGCATCTGTCAAGTGTTTGTAAAAAGAACTTAAAGAAAGGAGGACTAGCATTCTTTACTAAGCAGTTTGTGAGTATTTTATAGTTCTTTAGTAGAAAAGACTAAAATTTTAAGCAAGTTGGTATCAGAGTCAAGGTTATAACCAAGTTGGTATCAAAGTCAAATTCCAACTAAGTTGATATTAGGGTAAATGTTCCAACCAAATTGGTATCAAACCTAAAAGTTAATACTCTGTTTAAAAGATGGTCGGTGTAAGAAGTGGCACTACGCACATTAAGAAACCTATGAAGAAATTCAATAAAAAGAGATCAAGGTTGATGAAAGCATTAGTGGACATTAATGTTAGATTTGTAAAGGTAGAGCTTGCCATAGTCAAGGGGCAAGAGAAGCTCGAGGTGATAGATCAAAACATCGAGAAGTTCAAAAGAGGGGGAGAAGAGCTTCATGAGGAGATGTGATATTCTTTAAATTAATCCCTTTCCAAATGTCTATACCAAATGAAATCCTTGAAAGGGATTCTCCTATATGAGATTGCTTTATCGAGGAAAAATTTTGAGAGAATCTCCCGCGTTGAAGGAGCTGAAGGATGAGCTAACTCTTTGTAAGAAGGAAATTGCTCGAGAGAGAAGCATTGCTTGCGTACGATAGTCACCACTCTTCTAAAGGTAGAAGTTCTATAGTACAAACTATTTAAAGGCTCAAAAAGTGTGAAGGAGATAAACAACATATTATAGGGTTTAAAACAATACTTTAGGATACTTGGTACTATAGAAAACACCAAGAAAATTGATAGTATTACTCTCTACCTTAAAAGAGAGCGCGATAATATGGAAGGGAAGGAGATATTGAGATATTGAGAGAGAGACATGTATCATCGACACAAGTGATGAGTTTAAGAGGAAACTCAAGCGACAATTTTATTGGTAAAATGCCAAGGAGGTAAATGTTAAGTTAAAGAATCTCCAACAAAAGAAAAGTATAAGAGATTACATGAATGAATTTTTTGTACTCTTAGAGTTACCTGATTATCCCAATAAGGAAACATTCTTTACCTTCAAAGATAGCCTAAAAAATTATATGAAAATGGAGATCCTACAACATAATGCCCAATAACATTGCCAAATCTATCATTAAGTTCAAGAAGTTTGGCTAACCCAAGTCCAACAAATACAAGGGCAACAAAGGAAAAAGTAGGGGATATGATGATAAAAATAAAGAAGGATCCCATAAAAATAACAAATACAAGAAGGGTAAGAGCATTAAGGGAGAAAAAGGAGGGGACAAGCCCACTCTTAAATATTTCTGTTATGATGGACTTAACAGGGCAAGGGAGTATTCAAAACAAAACAAAAAAACAAAAAGCTCTCGGCCTTAGTTGAAGAAAGGGAGGACAACAACATGAGAAAATAGGGATAAGATCCTTATATCTCCTTAATGCTATTAAAACTAAAGCGAAAGGACGTTGTTTGTGAAAGCCTAGTTTGATGGGCAAGTAGTGAAGGCACTAGTTGATACGAAGGCTTATAACAATTTCATCTTATTGGAAAAAGTCAAATAGTTGAGTATCAAATACATTGAAAAGCAATGGTGGCTTAAAGGGTAAACTCAAAGCCAATTTCCATTTTTCAAATTACCCAAGGTATCAGAGTAAGCTTAAGTAAGTGATATGGCCTTATTAGAGTAATCAGTATTTATCAAATTTATTCATATATAACGAAACGCTATATCTTTTAACAGGTTAAAGTAAGAAAGGAACTTTGAATATTTTCTATTTATTTTTTTAATTATTTCTATAGATAATTTTTATGTAATTCTTAGCATGGATTTTATAGATAATGTCAAGGATGTGCTTATACCATTTGCTAACACCATGCTCATCTTAGGGGAAGGTAATATGTGTATGGTGCTAATAGCGCAAGAAGCAAGCCTTCAAGCTGAGCAACTTTCGTTTATATAACTTTCTAAAAAAGTACAAATGGCACAACCCACATACTTGGTAGCTTTAAAGAAGGAAGAGGGGACCTCATTATCAAAATAGCTACTCAAAGGAGTCACACAAATCCTTGAGGATTTAAAGGATGTGATGCCACCTTAGTTGCCAAAGAGAATTGCACTAAAGAGAGAAGTGTAACATAAAATTGAGTTAGTGCTAGGTATTACCCAACCTACGATATTGCCATATAGTATAACGACTCCCAAACTTTAAGAGTCAAG
This sequence comes from Pinacopodium congolense, assembly GCA_028565735.1. Taxonomy (NCBI): domain Eukaryota; kingdom Viridiplantae; phylum Streptophyta; class Magnoliopsida; order Malpighiales; family Erythroxylaceae; genus Pinacopodium; species Pinacopodium congolense. Next base: position 8,690,606 of record JAOXYD010000008.1, read on the forward strand.
GAAGCAACTAAAGGAGTTGTTAGATGAAAGATATATCCAACTATCGAAAGCTTTATATGGTGCATCAATTTTTTTTCTAAAAGAATCACAATAGGTCGCTCTAATTATGCATTAACTATCGAACACTTAATAAGGTAATAGTCAAAATCAAATATCCCATTTCAATAATTACTAACTTGTCTAATTAACTTAGAAATGTACAATGATTCGCCAAACTTGATTTGAGATTAGAATACTATTAAGTAAGGATAATGGAGGGAGATAAACTAAAAACTACATCTATAAGTTAAAAGTTCAAACCATTATTGATTGAGAGCCATTAAGCAAAGTGTCCAAGTTACATTCTTTCCTTAACCTCGCAAATTATTATAGAAAATTCATCAAGAGTTATTCCTTTATTGTATCTCCCTTCCTTGATTTTTTAAAGAAGAATAAAATATGGAATTGGAAAGGGAGGTGCCAAAGAGCGTTCGAGACATTAAAGCTAATGATGACTAAGGAAACTATGTTAACCCTTTCCAATCACATCAAGCTTTGTGAGGTACACACTAATACTTTAAATTTTGATTTAATAATTTCAAATGTAGATACACCATCGAACAAAAGGAGATGATCCTAATTGTATACTATTTATGAACTTAAAGACATTACTTGTTAGATTCCATGTTCATTATGAAAACCAACATTGTGGCAATGAGTTACTTCATTAATAAATAAAAAAACTCACATCGAAGCAAGTTAGATGATAAGCTTTCTCAACATAATTTGACTTTATGATAGAGTATAAGACCGAAAGAGTAAACCTAGTGATGGATTCTCTTAATAAGAAGGTAGAGTTAGTAACCATCATAAGCTCGAGTTTTCTTTTGATAAATCACATCAAGGAAGGGATAAAGCATGACCCACAAGCTAAATGTTTCAGAGGATTAGCAAATAAAAGAAAGAAATGCCAATTTTGACTAAAGGATAGAATGCTTTCTATCAAAGAAGATTGAGTTTGTGTGTTGAAGTGGCAAAGGTTGAAAAAGAAAATCATTAAAAAGTGATATGGCTCAAAATGGACATGATATCCAAAGGTATATTGCACATTAGTACTTATGGAATGTGTATATTATTGGCATCAAACGCAAAACTGCATCGAAATTTACATAAACACTTATCTAATGAGCCAACAAGACAAAGTAAAAATTGTCACCCTACAAGTTTACTAAATCCATTGCCTATACTGATGGTCAAACCGAGAGTGAATGCGTTATTCAAGTTATATTTAAGGCATTATGTGAGCAACAACCAAAGTAATTGAGTTAAGTTACTTGATGTTACTCTATCATCAAGAGCTAACTCATTTAAGATTCCTACGAAGCAATAACCAATAACTCCACATACTCTTATAATCAAGTACAAAAATCCAAGTCTTATAGTATTCAATTTGCCAAGAGTCGGTATGAGAAGTCTAATATGACATGAGCTTACCTTGCAAAGGCCATGAAGAAAATGAAGGAGTGAACCGCGCAAAAAGGAAACACTCAAACTTTAAGTAAAGAAACTTATTATTCATAAAACTTCTTTTCCATCAAAGTCGAAGGTTTACCAAAGTGTAAAAGGAACTAATAAGACGCTATAAGAAGTTTCTTATAAAGAAGCATATTAATAAACTATCCTATCATTTAAAGCTACTTTCACATTTAGAGACTTCATATATTCCATGTGAATTTGTTAAAGCCTCATAATAAAAACAAAGAAGAGCAAGTATGAAAAAATCTAAAAGAATGCTAGTAACTATAACAAAATCATTTCCACATTAAGTTGAGAACATATTAGCATATCGAGTCATTTTAAAAAATAGTTCTCACCCAAACTATAAGTACTGTGAAATTATAAGAAGCACATTAAAATATATAAAACAGCCAAGACAAAAATGTCGTTAAGTTGAATAGAATAAAATATCACCTTGTTAAAATTGTCATTAAGAGGAAAGTTTTATCCTAAAATTTTCTCCATAAGTTTAAAAATGAACAAAAGATTTTAAAATCGTGAAAATAACATAATTATCTTTTTAACTTGTAGAGAATTGTATAGATTATTTTAGAGAATAATTGTAAACCTTTAAATCAAATTAAACTTATCAATCCATTAAGGGAGAAAACATTATAAATAATCTAAAATCTCATTTATATCATCCCATAATCTCAGAAATTCCACAATTTATAGTGTTATGATTAATAGAAACATTATCCAAATTCTTCTAGTGCTTATACTTTTTTGCTATCTTTCTTTTTCACTTCCTTCAGTGAAGTGCTTCTAAAAAACACTTAAAAGAAAGACTAACAAACATTTTTTATTAGAAATTTTATTGGTACCGCGCAATTTGATAATAGAAAAGATCAAGAGCGTAACAAAATACTATATTGGATCTAATTATACAACCCTTAGGTGAATGAAATAAATTTGTGCTTCGCAAGACATAAGCCAATATTTAGTGTGACTTTAATAGCAGATCCAATGACAAAAAGTCCTGGTGTAACACTTAATATCTCAGTGACTAGCCGTTTTAAACTCACACCCATAGCGTACCTACTTCATTTCTAACAACTAGCCTGCAAAGAGAAAAGAATTGGTAGTGATATTGTACTACTAAGATTAAGAGAGCTTCATATTTGTCATATAAATCAACATTACACTTCGAATAGAAGTCACAACAAGAGATATTTTTATCTTTTACTTACATCAATGAATGGAGTCTACAACGACAAGCTTCCAAATTTTTTGTTCCAGTCCTCATACACATATAGTTCATTCAAAGAAACGGAAGGTCTAACTTCTTGAAGTGCATTTTCAAAATCCTGTGTCAAAGGAAAAATGTTAATTCACAAGGATCAAAAGCAACGAACAGAGAGCAATAGATGCCTGAGTTCCTTTACAAACATTCATGGCCACTACCTGAAAAGAAACCGCCCGCATATCCTCCTTCTGCAGTTTTGTGATTTCTATACCTTTTATGAGAGCTTCTCTTAGTGGACCCATAGATGATTCTTTCACCAAGTTTTTCATGTCCGATCCTGAATATCCTAGCAAAAGCAATAGAAAATAAATCTAAAATCCAAGGGGCCTACAATTTCTGATGGGAAATATGATTACTCATATAAAACTATATTGGCATTAACTCCATGTATCTTGTATACCTTCTGTCAAATTGCATATTTTATCGATTTCATCATGTGAAAGTTTAAGCAATCCATCCTTCTCTAAGAGATTTCGTACTATCCAAGCTCTTGCTTCTTCATTTCGAATAGCAGCAGGTCAGCAGTATATACTCAGAGCATGAATCACGCAATGAATCCAATAGATAAACCAAATATTGTGGGGTTTGTCACCTGATGACGGTAAGGGGATGTAAAGTCTTTTAGTAAGTCGCCTTCGAGCTGCTTCATCAAGTTCCTGAGGTCGATTTGTTGCTCCTGATAAAATGTTCATTTTTTAATAATGGGAGAAGAAACAAAAAAGAGAGAGGAAACTGCAGAAATCTTGCATTAGAAGGCAAAGGAATTTCAACGGTAAAGGCATGATACAGAAAACTTAAAGAGGTGGGGAACGTTGGGAAGGGTAAAATGATGAAGAAGCTTAAAAAATTGTAATTCAAAGAAAGCCTGGGTTCAAGGTAACCGTTTTCCCTTCATGACATGCAACAACCTCTGATGGCATAGCCTCGCAGCAGGGGAAAAAAGCCCTTAATCCAAAATTTACTATATAAAAGCAGAAGCTCTCAATAGATGGCCCTTCCTAGCTTGTTAGAAATTCATAACCTATTTAAATCCTTGAAATGTTCTATCTTATGGTGTGGTGCAGAAGGGGAAAAATGGGTAAAAGTAATACTACCACAACAAAGTGACAACTTAAAATATTACCTATAAGTAGAATTTGCTCACTGCCAGTATCAAAGCCTTCCATTTCAATAAGGAACTGTGTCTTGAGTCGTCTACTTGATTCATGCTCACCTTCAGACTTACGCTGCAACCATGAAAAGATTTTTGAAGTTCTACCTGTTGAATCGTGAACAACAGGTAATTTGTACTAAAGTAATTATGATGAGGCCCTTTCACAATTAATGACATGTTCTTCACTGAGTAATGTTGCATAAAAAACAAAAGCACTCTAAACCCAGTATCAATCCTATCTTACAGATTCTTGTTCCTGGGGGCCAAGCCAAATCACTAAAGAATCACAAAAATGATTTATCATCCCAAGGATGCTATCAATCAGAATCATTCACCTCCTAACAAGTGCCCTCTGAACACTTTTTAACGAAAACATTTACCTGGGATAGAAGTGAATCTATTTCATCAACAAAAATTACAGCGGGTTGACGACAAGTGGCAACACCGAATAGGGCTCTAACCAACTTTTCACCCTCACCAATCTACACATAGAAAAGGAAAATGTTTGGAAGTTAACATCAAATATGGTGTGTGCAGTTGAAGCATTTTGAATTATAACAAATGGCACTCCTCTCCCTTTCTTTTTTATTTAAAAACATCTGCCAGTTTCTGGACGCCTTCACAAGTACAAGGAACAAGGCATATTGTTTACCACTTCTCAAAACATAAAAACTTCAGTACATGTAACGTTAAGAAATTAAGGAGACGGGAAACTAACTCATACCCACTTGCTTGTTAATGAACTGGCAGATATGTAGAAAAATGTTGCTTTTGCCTCCCCAGCAATAGCTTTTCCAATCATTGTTTTTCCTGTACCCTGAAAAAGATATGAGGTGCTTATATTAAAAACAATGCATAAATAAAAATCAATTAGTACTTCCCAAAATCCTTTGTTTGGATTTGGTAGCTACCGGTGGACCAAAGAGAAGAAGGCCTCTTCCTGGAGAACGGCAACCTTTGAAAATGTCAGGGCGCAATAAAGGCCATATGACCATCTCAGTTACACATTTTTTAGCATGGTCCAGGCCAGCTACAGCATCGTAAAGTAAAAAAGTTCAAATAAGAATCGTGGAGAAGAAGAAAACACTGGAATATAGCACGAATTTTGAAGAAATCTCTGGTACCAATATCATCCCATCTGACATTGGGATCTCTGTCCATGATCTCATTACTTATGTGCTCAATGAGACGAGGTTCCAAGTTTCTCAACTTTTCAGGAAGTTCACCATCAGGACCACATAGCATTTCCAAGCTAGATAAGCAAAAGGAACACGGTAGAATGTTATTGTAATTCCAAATCCAGAATATCAAGAAAGAAAAATTGAGAGGAAGAAGCTAATGTTACAAACAGGATGACAATCACCAAACTTACCATCTCCTTGTTGAGTCATCTAATGCATCATCACTTTTTCCTGCAACCCTTGCATTCATAGTTCCAGCATTGCCCCCATTTGATTTTATAGGAGGAATGAAATTGCCACGAACACCACGGCGAGAAAAACCATATGACCTGGCCCCGTAGCCCCGGTTTATATTATCACATTGTGGGGAAGCAGATCCACTGGGGGACCCTGTCAACCCTCTTCTCTGCCTTGCATCCATTTCCTAGTAAGAAAAAGTAGTGACAATATGCTTACATTGCAACAACATAAAGATATTTTTACTCCTCTCTTTCATATAAACTTTCCGACCTTGAATATTTGGTGCTAATGTTTATCGGGTTGAGAAAATTTCTTATACATACCCTATAGGACATCATCTTCTTCACTATGAACCTATCTGAAGAAATTTCATGCCCAGTCAAAATTTCATGGGGCAGAGACCCTATTACTATTTTCTGGCAGGTAAGAGCTCAAAAAATTGATTGAAAGCATTTTACATCTCTTAGAAAAAGAAAGCAACTTAAGACACCTAACAGAATGTGTAAGCGCATTGCTGTACGACATGAATCTGCCTACTTTATGATGTCGACACTTGGTTTTAGTTAAAAACATATCCATACTATGGTCAAAAAGAAAAAAATGATGGATCATCTACTTGTAGTTCATATCATACTGGATAAACTACAGAAAAAAAGGATAAGGACCATAAGTGGCTGATGAGTACCAGTTTTGCTCTCGCAGTTACAAATGCATTGCCAGAAACATCTGTTTTTGGTTCTTCGTTGCTTGAATGTGACTTGGAAGAATCATATCTGGGGCTACTTATGTCTGTAAGTGAACGTTTTGTAGAGAAAGCAGAAACTCCAGATTGATTTTGACAAGAATGAGCCTTTTCTACAATCATGCAGTCATCTGATATATCATTCTTGGAGTTCGAAGAGTTCGCAAGTGCGCTGTTGCTTGCCTTCGAGATTTTGCTTCCATATAAAGATGTCAACTTCGCCTGAATCATAACCTTTGATGTCTTGCAATCAGAGTTTTCCTTCCGCACCAATTGATCAACCTGAGACAGCATAAGCATAATTTGGTTAATGCCGCAAATCATTTATCTTTCTTTTCTTGTTTTCATACGTTCTTTCCATTTGAAGACATATAGAACAGACAAGGACTAGTAATCACTATGATACAATCTATCCATTGAGTAAGCAAAAGGTGGAGAAAGGGCATCAAGTTTATACACATGCTATACCGTTTCATCGGAGGACTTTATACCATGTTGATGAAGAAGAGTTTGGAAATACTTAGAATGCTTGATCTTCTCAATACCCACTCTCCTTTCGAAAATCTTGCCAGGAGCTCTACCTGCTTGCTCAAATGCTCTCCTGGATCGTATACAAGCAATCATCGTCTCTATTTAAGCTCCAACTTTCATAATACAATTAAACAGAATAAACGAAAAAAATAGCAATAGAAACAAAATATAGTGTGGAACCAGAGCCAGTCCACATTGTATTGGCATAAAAAGTCATTGAAAAAAAAAAGAAAAACCTAACAATCGGTACCGGTCGGAATCGGGAAAGAGAGAACGGCGAGCGGAGTCGAGTCTGGATAGGGCTTCGCGACGGATGGGGCGAGTTAGGGCTTCATCAAGGTCGTTGAGAGAATGAGAGTCGAGGAAGCCGTGGAGGCGGAGGGCGAGGACGTAGGCGGTGGAGAAGTCACCTTTCTCGAGAGCCAAGTCAACGCCAAACTGGAGCGAGTGAAGGCGGTTGAGCTTCTCATCCACTTCCTTTCTCCAGTTTGAATCCCCGGAAGACTCCATTTTCTCTCTCAAATTAACAGCAGAAGCAGAGGAAGAGAGTAGTAGCGTTTCCCGCCATTTTTAGGCTGTGACTGAAAAATAAAAGCGCAAAAAATGTTGAGATCCAAATGAGATCACTTTTTGTTTTATTTGTTTTCATTATAGTTCAAAAACTAGCAATATTTTATAATCAATCACATCTGTTTTATACTATATTTTCTTCTTTATTTTATCAGATAAATAGGAATTTAGTGAGATTAAAATGTATTAAAAAATAAAATATTGCTATTATATCCAGCTTCATAAACTGGGAAGCATGCGACATCCGAACAAGGCATGAAGTCATAATTCGTACATTATACAGAACAAGTCGGGACAAATACTTGATTTTAAGTCCGACGAAATGTTAAAAAATGTTTAATCAGATTGCAGGCAATTTATTAAGGCTCGTGGTTAAACTCCTAAGCCAAAGTTGTAAAATTGTACAAGTATCGGTGAGTTTTGACAAATGTTTAGCATGTTGAATTGGTATGAAAAAGGCATGTTAGACGAGAAAATAAGGTAAATTTTTATGAATAGGTGAGTAAAGTAGGATGCGTCAAGAAAATCTCAAAAGTAGATGAGGCTCGATAAGTATTGGCACGCATTGACAAAAATCTTTAAAAAAACACGAGATTCGGATAGTAATTGATGAACTAGGTCATGCAAGATCTAAAAATGGGCAAAAGTGTACGAAGGCATGCAAGACTCGAGAATACGCAAGAATGAACGTAGGCAATTGGCTTTAACAAGAAAGGTTGAAGGTACATAAATTTTATAAGGTTATTATGCCAACTCGAATTATGATAATACTTAATCATGGGACAATGAAAATGGCCCATGAATGAGCTAAGATCATAGCAAATAAACTTGATCATGGACATGTATTGATAGACCTATGTGAAGATAGACAAACGATAACTTTAAAAATACAATAATAGTGGCATGGTAACTAGATGATGTGACACTTGGTGAAGTTGCGAAATCAACTTGAAAATTACATTGTGATAAACATTAACTTTAAAAGTTATAGACCATATAGGAGACTCATATGAAAATAGCGGAGATCTTCGAAGTAAGGATGCAATCTTCCAAATTGACATATAATCTCTATCTTGTTAGATATGATGTGTTAAACCCAATTAAAAAAGTCCAATTAGGAAAAGGATATCTTCCTATTAGTCAATGTGATATAATCCGATTTAGATGTAATCTTAGTTGTTAAGATAAACTATAATTGTGGGATTTATAGTTATATTATACTTACTTTCCAAGCATGAATGCAAAGCCTTACTTTTCAATTCATTCAAGACCAAAGACAACTTTGAGAGAGTTAAGAACTTTTATGAAGTTTTCTTGTAAGAGCTTCGAATATGGAGGTTTTTGTAAAGTACTTTCAATAGAAGGTACTTGTTCATTTTGTTGACATTTTGTGGAGAGTTAATGAAATGTTGGTTTCAGTCATATATTATCTTTTGTTTATTTCTTTATCTTTACTCTTATTATCCACTTGTGTAATTTTGTATATAAGTAAAACACTTAAACATGAGTGTATATGTGTGATGTTCGAAGGCTAACGGATTTGTTTAATAATATTTACATAAGAAGACTAAGTCTTTCTTGAATAGACTTAAGTGAGATTGTCTTATAAAGATAGGTGCAACTTGCTTTAAAGTTCAGTGACCTAGAAGAGATACGTAACAATAGGTTTGGTTAAGGAATTATTACTAGGTTTGAAATAGACAATCTTCCACTTATGAAGAGCGCAATATGTTGGCGTCTAGGTGGTGTACCTAAGGAGGAAACAAATGATACTTTGCTAATTTCCTTTGTACAACAAAATATATGAACGGTCTTATGTTTATATAATTTTACACGATTCGATTCAATTCGGTTTAGTTATAAGATCGAAATATTTTTAGAATCATTTTAAATGGAAATTTTGAAAATTAAAATTTTATAATTGTATTAAAAATAAAATTTTATATTCTAAATTGTATTAAAATTTTGGTACAATATTATTTTAAAATTTTATTATTTCATAATTTTTTAAAGTAATGAATTACATGACCTAATTAAAGATCAATTGTCAAAATATAAGCGATCATTTAATTTCTCTTTTGTTTTTCTTTTAGAATTTTTAGTTTTCTATTAGTTAAAGATCTTTTAAGATTTTGTAAAAGGTTTCACCTTATCATTTTTTACGACATTAAGTTAGACATTAACATCTACAAAATGATATTCATTGCCTTCTCAAACTCAAACTTTATAAGGATTTTGATAAACTTAACTAATATAAGCAATACTTTAATCCATTTGACCTGTCAGTTAGTTAGGTATAATAAACCTGCCAATTAATCAACTTGACAAATTTTAGTCAAATAAAAATTTAAAAATAAATCGAAAGTAATTCGCCTAGTGCGAAAAAGTAATCTAAACTCCTTAACTTAAAAACAAAAAATCTGTAAGTTTGAAAATCTTAGGGCACATTTAGTTGGCTTATTAGTCGTGATTTTTTATTTTGATTTTTGTGTTTTTGTATTAAGTTTTGTGTGTTTTTTCTAGTTTTTGTACTATTTTTTTTGTTTTTGTGATGTATTAGTGTGTCATTTTTATTAGTTTTTATACTTTTTTTTGTTTCTGTGTTTAGAAAAACAGGAAACGAAAACTAAAAGTAGAAACCCAACTAAATCAGACCTTAGGTTCATGAGAAGTCATTTCAGCTTCCTAACTCAAAAACTAAAAATATGCAAATCTAAAAGCCTTACATCCAGAACAAATCATTTCAACTCTCTAACTTAAAAATAAAAACCTACAAGTCTGGTGGCCTCAAGTCCAAAAGTCCTTTTTATCTTTTTAGCTAAAGAATTTCTAATGACTTACTAAAAATTTTGTTTTTCTTGGTGAAACATTTAAAAATTTTCACCAAAGCAAATAGTTAATAAGATCCATAATATTGTCATCATTGGGTTAAGATTATCAAATTTTTGTTAAGATATTGGAATTAGATTCCATATCCCTTCCATTGACATGTTAAAATTATCAAAATTTTGGTAAATAATTGAAGATAGATCCCTCGTACCTCTTACCAATAGGTTAAAATTATTAATTTTTAGTAATCCATTAGAAGTAGACTCTACATCCATGCCATTAATAAGTTAAAATTATCAAAATTTTGGTAAATTCTTATAACTAGATTTCATAATCCTATTATCAACATTTCACTTAAAAAAACTTATTATCTACATGTTAAAATTATCAAAATTTTTATTGACTGGATATAGACTCCATAAACCTACTATCAGAAGGTTAAGATTATTAAAATTTTAAGGGATGTTTGGTGTGGCTTCTGTTTGTGGTTTTGGTTTCTTGTTTTTTTAAACACATAAGTTAAGAAAAATAGCACAGAAACCGAAAATGATAACACACTAATACAACACAGAAATCGAGGACAACACACAAAATTCAATACAAATACATAAAAAATACAATTAAAAACTATAACCAATAGTAATACCAAACGACCCTTAGTAAGTCACTAGATTTAAACTTTGAATTTTGTTATTATTAAGTTAAAATTTTTAAACTTTTGTTAATACGTTAGCGTTAGACTTCACATGTTTGACATGTTCATGTTGTTTAAAAACAAGTTAAGGTATAAGAGTTAAGACTCCATAAGCCATTGGAAATAGAGTCCATATGTCTGTTACATTGTCATTTGTTTGTAAATTGAATATACTTATAAGTCAGTAATGAAATTAGGTGGACAAAATATAACTTCAAGGTGAAATTTTCATTAAAATAGGATAAAAGGCTAAACGCATACATAACATTAATATATATATATATATATATCCCTACATACAGATCAAAATAACAAAGAGTAAGAAATTAATAGCTTTTTTATAAACTTTCATAATTACCCCCAGCCTCTTCCTTCTCCTTGAAAATCCTCTCAAATTTGTTGTTTTGGACCAATTTGAACTTGCTTATAACATTACCAAAGATAGTATCAGTCTTTTAGGTTAAAGTTAAGGAAGGCACGCTCCTTTTCCCTATAAGCTCGCTTTAGGTAGGTAGGGTTACCATGTTCTCTACTTGAAGAGAGGGGCATGGATGTGAAGGCCTAGAAGGATGTGACATAAGGGTGGAGGTATCAAAGATGATTGGCTCGATGACAGTGACATCTTTTTTCATCATCATTTGCTTCTTTGTCTCAATTAAAAAATGACGATGGCAAGCTTCTCTTTATTGATTTAGCTAAACAAGAATATTTAGGGTGTTCATGGTGAACTTAAATATAACAGTGGTGTTAGTAAGATATTAGAAAACATTGAGTGATAATTTTCTTTTTTTTTTAAGAAACTCAATAATGGTTTTCTCTACAAGACACTACTAACTTGGTCGGAGTTTGTTCATTTAAGAGTTACTTTTAAAGGGGTATAATGATGCTAGGGTTTATAAGTCTTTAGAATAGGAATTTTAGGAATGAATTATCCTAGGTCCATTAGAAAACCTCTCATCTAAGCTTCTTTTAAAAAAACCCCAAATGCCTATAGATCTATCAAGTTGGAAAAGAAGATGAATTTATCCTTTTAAAAGTGTAGCCCCTTTGAAATCATTAGCAGTTGACAACCTTTTCTCACGCTTAAGCTATACCACACACTCTTTGTCCCTAGAAACCCGTATTGATACATGAACTTGTACAATTTGAGGCTTAGGGACACTTTCCTAATATGTGATAAAAGCTTATAATTATTGTTATTTTTGTTTTCAATTATCATTTTTTATGTACAAGTTTTACTTAATATAATGGAATTTTTATCTTTTGAAAATAGGAAGATTTGATAACCAATGGAGTAAAAATTGGCTTTAAAAGGATGAAGTTGAATAAGAAAAGCTAAAATTAAAAAATCGAATTGTCTAGAAAGGCAAAATATTTGTATCGACTAAGCACAGGCATGTGTAGTGATTAGAATAGCTAAGCTGGCAAATGCTAATTAAGAATCCAACTTCTACTATGATTCTTATGGAAAGAAGACATGTATTTTAATTATCTCCCAATTGAATAAGAAGATTATTATCTGACTTTATAGACTCCTTTTATTGTTAGAATTTACGATGTTATATTTTTAAATACAATTTTATAGGTGTTGCAGCCATTTTTTACAGTTTATGAGTAATTTTATTTTTTAATCTTCTTTTTCTAGCTTTGTTTCTCAATGGCTTTTACAAAATGAACTTTTATTCTTAATTGAAAGAAATTAAAGCCTTTAAACTTTATGGATTATGAGATGTTTTGATTTTGTTATGATACAATTTATCTATTCAAATAGTAAACTTTTGATTAAATATAGATAAGACACTGGAACATCCTGTAATAATAACTAATATAATGACTTCTCACTCTATTTGTACATGAGATTTGAAATAGAGTAAAAAGTAAGAGTATTATGTTCTATGTAAAAATAAAACAAAAAGGAACCCTGCCCAGGACATTTAAATTAAGATAGTCATATATTAGGGTGCATACAAAAAAAAAGATTTTTGTATGAATTTGGTTAATCAAATAGTTTATTAATTATAATGGCCTATAGTTAGATTAGCTATTAGATCCATAACAACTTATTTGGTTTAAAGGCTATAATGGATAAAGAATAGAATAGATATTCTTAATAATAGAAAATATGAGGAATATAATGGAAAGGTTATTACTTTATTTGGTTTACTATTAAAGAATTTCTATGCTAGTGTTTGGTTTAAAAATATAAACTTGGAATGACAAAGGAATAACAAACAAAAAGACCAA
>JAOXYD010000008.1:8711249-8736603 GCA_028565735.1 Pinacopodium congolense
ACAGGTGATTGACTGAACCCAAGAAAGAATGCCCGCCTTCTCATATGTTCATGAATTTTCCTTATTGCACTACATATTGCTTCATCACAAGTATCAATCTCTTTGCTCTTTTCTGCATTCGCCAATAAAGCAGACAATTCCCTCTGTATTGGGAAGGGCACATCTACCACCACATCATAGCAGGCTGTTCCAGCAGGACTATTCCCTGAAAGTTTAATTTTATGCTCCAAGAGAACTGGTTGGGGTGGAAATAAATGAGGTGATATCCTTTGTGAAACCATTGTAAATTTCATTTTTGCTTCCCCAAATACTTTCTGCAGAGGTGCATCACAATTAAAGAGTGAAGGATCGCCTGGGTTCTGCAGTTTCCTAGCCTTCACATAATGCCAAATTGCAGCTATTATTCTTGGGCGTGTATCAACCTCAATACCAAGAACTTCCATCAAAGCTGGAGAGAGCTTGAATTTCTCTGGCACATAATTCATTTCCAAACGTATATTTGCCGTGAACTCTTTATCCCCCTTCCTCTTAATGTCAAAACCCTCATGAGATGCAGTCGATCGAGCTTGTTCCCATATAATAACATGATTATCAGGATATAGTCTCTGATCCAAAGAAATGGTCACCCTCTTGAAAAACGATGAGAACTTTGGGTACATTGGGTTATAATTCTGAACAGCTCCAGGTTGGTCAGGATCTACCCCATCTTCTAATATTCTCCCGACAATCTTAAGAGTCCAAGTTGGGGGTTCAGCATTCGGTTTGGATGGAATGGTCTTAATCTGGTTGGCAAACGTGTTAAAGATATAAATACGAAGGGTTTTCTGCACAGAAGGAGGGTTTTTAAGAGCCTCTTGGATGTCAACTTTCTTTCTAGTTAATGCAGCATCAACACAAGATTCAAACTCAAGCAGTTGTGTGTACAAAGCAGACTCTGGCAGAATTGCTGCCACTCTATCTTGCAGCTGCCTCCCAGGAAGTTTTTGCTTCTTCTTGCGTGCAGCAGAGCTGAGATCCATAGCTTTTAAAGGAGAAACCATGTTTCCCATAGGAACACCAGGAGGCCGCACTGGGGGCTTCTGCATAAGCCTCTTTGCATTTGCAGTACCAGGCGTAGAAAATGAAGAAGAAGAAGATCCCAAGTTTCCTAGTCCGGCATTCTGAGCCTGACCAAGAGAAATACCATGGGCATGCAACTGTGCCTGAAATTGCGCTTGTGCTGCTTGAACTTGTGCAGCATGAGCCTGCTGTGCTTTCAATTGAGCTTGTGCATTGGCCTGTACTTGGGACAGCTGGAATTGACCCTGTAATCCACTCCCTAGTTGTGACTGAGAAAATGTTGGATGTGTGGGCATTGATGGATTGACCATCCCCACATTTCCGAAGGGTGAAGAGGATTGCCCAAGGCCTTTGGGCTGGTTATTGTTAGCAGACATTGCGATCACTCTGACTTCAGTGTTCAATCAGTTATCATACAAGTCACCTAAGCCTACCAAAATCCAACCTATCAGAGCTTCAGATATGCACAGACTCCAAAATCTATCAATCCTCACACACCTCAATAAATATTCAAACTTCAAACTATCATCACCAAAACCTAAAATCCAATAATCATTAAGTACCAAAATCCCTGGACAACCCAATTTCTCAAAAACAAATTAACTAAATAACCTACAACAACAACCAATTCCAACCAATATTCCAAAAACCAAGCATCCAAAGCCCTTGATAAGTGCGAGGGGCACTGAGCTGAATTAGGAAAGGATTGAAATGTAGAGCCGAATCTTAACAAAACCAATCCTTTTTTGGTCCAAACCAAACTAAACCGACAAAAAACGATGGGATTCGTGTGATAAGGAGGAATATGAGTAGAAATGAGTATTCAAAACGAAACAAAAGAGAAAAGAAAAAAGGTAAAACACAGATTAGAGATTTAAAAAGCTTACATACAGTAAACCAGATTTTAAAACATGGTTATAAAGAGCTCTATGATTTCTCCGTAGCTGGGGACCTCTGCCCTGAAGGGGGAGAGAGAAAAGACCCACCTTAGTTCCTCTCTCTCTCTCTTTTCGTTTTGTTCTCTTACAGTGATCTTTCTTCTTTCTTGCAAGCAGGGCTTAGCGCATCCAACGAGTCGCCGCCATAAGAGATCTATTATTTTTTTGCTAAAACGACGTCGTGAGGGGTTTTTTTTTTTTTCCCCTTCCCCTTGAGTTTAAATTATATCAATACGATCCAGTACGATCCGGTTATTGTATTTGTTATAATTTTCAAAAGATTTAATTTATTTAAGGTAACATTTTATCTTTTAATATTTTAGGCAAGATGTAATTATCATAAAATGATATAATTTGTTCTTTATATCCTAACTATTGTAGTAAATTGTGCTCATATGATAGCAATTTGAACATTCCTAATGTGATATTGTTTAAAAAATAAAAATAACTCAAAAATTAGAAACCGTCAGAATAAGAGGTTTGGATTATTATGTAGCCTGCCATTTGTATAAATTTAATAATTTATAAATGTTAAAAAAGATAAAATGGTACCCTAAATTATGGTAAAAATAAATTAAATCTTTTTAAAACAGAGTAAAATAAATCTTTTATCTAATTTCCCTTGTTAAAAATTACTTGCTAATTTCTACATTATTTTTCATATAAATTTGCAACTCTAAAGGGCTGTTTGGAAATAATTTAGTTTTAAGATTTGATTTTTGAACTTTCTAAATAAAAAAATCAATAAAGAACATCACAGAAATCGAAAAAAAATACTCTAATACAGCACATAAATTAAGATAGATAACACAAAAATTTATAAAAATACATAAAATTCAATACAAAAATATAATATCCATAACTAAAAATTACAACCAAAAATTCAATCGATCACTTTATAAACTTTCACTTTAACAAATTCCATATACTTGCGTTGGAAGTAAAGGAATTAAAGAATCTTTCAACGTGTGATTGCCTCTGTAAATGACCTACTGTTTGTGGTTATCTATATTACCAGATTGCAGATTCTAACTGAACTGGTTCAAATTACGTGCAGCGACATAATTAAGATCGTATGGCAGCTGATGGATTGATCATGGAATCCTCTGCTAGTTCATAAGACTCTACTTATTCCTGGGATTGGTAATATATACAGATGTCAACGCTAATGTGTTGAGGATGAAGAAATCTTTTGCATGTTAGTGAAAACTGGTTGTTTTGGCTCATTCGATTCAAGGATTCTTCACCAAAGTTCGAGTGCTTGGAGGTTTTGGCTGAGCTGCTTGTATTATCCTTCTGCTTGTCTATTAAGGCTGCACTTAGGCCTAACTATTATTGGCTGATCTAGGTTATGCTACCTATCTCAACTATCGATGGTCTTTATTGCCTTATTGTTCAAGCTTAATGTATAGCTTGGTTTGATCTTCTAATCTTGTATTTTGAATTCCTAGCTTGGTTTGATCTTTTAATCTTGTATTACTGTGGCACTTAAGGCTTAAACATCTTGTTTTGTAACTTATCTTATTAATTCAATATACTTTGTCAAATAAAAAACTTTCTCATAGCATGGCCCTTTATTTTAAAAAATTATGGTATGAAAATTCAGGTACCTTAATAACTTTTCATTTTAGATATAGCAATGTCAAATATTGAATCCTAAATTTTTATTCATGTAGATAATCTAATTATAAGCCACAAGTCAAGTAGAAGTTGAGACTCTTTTCTTTTCAATTATAAATAATTTTACAATTATATTGCAATTATAAATATTATAATTTAAAATTATTTTAATAGAATAATTTTCAATATTTTGAAGAAATTAGTTCTTTTTTATGTTTATATCTATTCTTTGTTATAAATCAATAATATATATTTAAATTTAAATTTTATTATAAAAATATTTTGTGATTATTAAATATTTAATTTAAAATTTTTATTTATAAATTATTTTTTTAGATCAAAGACTTATCAAGTCTAAAATTTAAATAGCCTTTGAAAGAGATTATAATATATAGTTAAATATTTTTTTAACTAAATTTAGAAGTTGTTAGATAATACTTTCTAATAAAATATTGGTGTATTAATAACTTATTATTTTTATAAGAAAAAAAATTAATTTTGACTTGAATTGAATGAATTTTAGAAAGTCGGTCACTAAATTGGAAAAAATTTAAAAATTAGACACTAAATTAAAACTTTTTAAAAATTACTAACTAAATAAAAAAATTTTAAAATTAGGGATGTACACGTGGACATTCATATGGTAAAAGCAATGTTTTAAAAACCAGATCGGATATTGAACAGGTAAAAAGAGGGGTTTTAAGTTTAAAGGTTCAACCAGATCAAACCGTTATAAAACCGGCATTAAATCGGTATAAAATAATAAGTTATATAAATTATGAAAATAAGTAAAAATATATGATAAAAATTAAATGCATAATTAAAAATGAAATAAAATACTAATATCTATTAACACTTAATCAATAATAATAATTTTATTTAAAATAAAAAATAAAAACAATACATAAAAATTTAATATATAATTAAAATTAAAAAATACAAACATTTATTAATATATTATGTTACATAAAAATTTAATATATAATTAAAATAAAAATACTAACATTTATTAATACATTATTTTATCAATTAATAATAATTATATGAGTAAAAATTAATATGTTCCCACGAGTAGAATATAGCTCATTTTTATTATATTTTAAAAAAAATAAAAATACAAATAAATTTTATAATAAAATATTTATTTTTTAAATACTTTATAGATAAATTGTTTAAATAAATTTTTAAAAATTATAAAATTAAAATATTATTGTTTAAATTTTTAGTACATTGTATAAATAATTTTGAAAAGTCAAACCCAATTCTTAAAAGTTTTTTAAAATATTAATAGTAACTTGCAAAGTTTAATACAACTTTTGAAAAATTTTTAGTAATTAAACATTTTTTCTTCAACAAGTAAACAATTGTAAAGGGACTTTTGAGAGCTTTTTTTAAAAGCATTAATTGACTATCTACTTTTGAAAATTTTAAAATTTTTTAGTACACAACTTTTAAAAACTATAAGAATTTTTCTCAAAAAGTTCTTTTTTATTTTTTTACAACTGCCTAAATGACTATGAAGGGACTTTTGACAGTTTTTTTAAAGCATTAAGGACTGTTTGATAATTTAACACAATTATATATAATTAATAATAATAATTATTATTCACCTAAAATGAAAACTAGGTAAAAACTTGTATTAACGCTTTTCATTTGGAGAAAAAACTATCACATGCCATTGATGCAAAATAAGATGTGACATAAAATTTGATTTTTCAATGTGAAATTACAAAGAAAGAAAAAGGTTGCCGATGGAGAGAGAATAGACCTAATACTTATACACGAAGTACCTTTCCAAGTTAACAAGTCTCCGCACCTCGTTTTATACCTGTGAAAGTGCTTCCTTCATCTCCTAAATAGGTATTATTTTGTTCTTCATCCCCTCATCATCTTCTTTTATCTTTATACACTTGCAATAAGAGATTCATGGCCACTGAGGTCGTTGACTTCTTCAAACATCAGAAGCTCAATGATCGGCTCTTGCATAAGTTGAAGACTTCCTTGAAATAATCTTGGTCTAGAAGCTAGAGGATATCATACATCAGATGCCCCCTCCAAGATCAGCATCTGGGTCTCTTGGGATTGCTCAGTTGCTTGAGAGACTGACGATGAGCGGACATGAGATGAGCATCTTTGGAGGTTCGCTCATTGTAAGAAGATTGGTATCTAGGTCTTTGGGGGCAACTGTAGGTGAGAGGTGATAAGCGAGACATTGGGACAGCTGCAGGAAATTGTATTTAATGGTCCCTCTATTCCCACAAAAGGTGTATATGAGCAACAAGTTCTTGAAGTGAAAGAAGAGTGGAATACTATTGATAAGGAATTTATATCTTTAAATGACAATGCCCTAGATATTTTAGTTAGTACATTAGATGTAAATATTTTAAATCAAAGTTTTATGTTTAATCTGCTAATGAGAGTTGGTGTATATTGGTAGGCATAATGAAGATAAAGAGATGAAGAGTAAGAAGCACTCAGAAGTGGAGGAAGCTCATATGTACTTGATGATTAATAATGATGATTACGTATTTTCTTCCTTAAATTCTTCTAATGTTAGTAATAATTGTGATGATGATGATGATAGTGATAATGATCCTTTTTACGATGAGTTAGTTGAATGCTTTAAGATCATGAGATTGAAAAACAGAAAACTTTCTTCCAAATATAGAGAGACATTGAAACTCTTAGATGCATACATGGTTGAGAATAAAAGGTTGAAAAGTAAATTGCACGAGATGGTAGAATTTAGGAATGTAAATATTACTCGTAATGATGATAGAGAAAACTTATTATATCAGAATGGGGTATTAAAGAAGGAGATCAGTAACCTTAAGCAATTATTATCAAAATTCACTCAAGAGAGTGAAAATTTAGTGAACATGCTAGAAGCTTAAAAGAGCTCAAATGATAGACATAATGTAGGATTCACTCATGAAAGTGACTCTATTAATTCCAAAATAACATTCGTAAATGGCAAGAACTTAGAAGATAAAAATGTACCTAGACCCTCATTTGAAAATGTATTAGAAGATAAAAATGTACCTAGACCTTCATTTGAAAATGTAGAATCAACTTTTAAATCCCAACCTATGATACGACATTACATATTCATGTTTGGGACTCGATCAAAATCTAGAAGGGAAGTTAATACAAACAAAAATAGACATAATTTCTATAGAAATGCATAATTCTAATATGATGCACATAGGCTTCATATAAGACAAATCCATCCATTTCAATCTCATGCTCCTTGCATGCATATACATAAGATTATGAACTTTTCTTATTCTTATCATATATCTGAAATTTATCAAGAAAAGAGGAGGCATAATTTTTATGTTAGAACACAATTTCACCCTCACGCATTTAAGTCTCATGATATGACATGGTCATATTTCTCACATGTATGGATAAAATCATAAAAGAACATCCCACACACATCCAAGGTCATATCATTATCCTAATAGAGCTCACTGTAAAAGAAAACTTTGGAATGTATATATGCATAAAAACCATAGGAATCATTATTATTTATATCATGCACATTTGACATGCTATTTTAGTCATATAGATTTTTAAAAAAGAGAGAGATAACCATTAGTGATACAAAAAGGAGGGAAATCTTTTCTTTTTCATTAATAATATTTGAGAAATTTAGTTTTACATGCATAGTTTACCCGGAAAGATTTATTGTATGTACATAGGGGTAGTTATTGAATGCTAATGTTTATGTAAAACATTTTCCTTTGAAATTAGTGAATGGCATTCAAATTGGTATATGATTTAAGGAATTGATATATAGAATGAATAGGATATCATAGTTTTTGAAATTCATATGATTTTTAAAGTTAAATTGCTAAAAAAATACAAAATTTCCTCAAAATTCACAATACTAACAGAACTTCAAAAACTAGCAATCAAATGCATTAACTTTTAATTTTTTAAAATTTTGGCCCATCGTTAACAAATATGTTAGCTTTGCTAATGTGTATGTCTAGTCAACATCAACATTTTCCAGATTAGCTCTAGATTAGAGCCACGTGGATCAACACAATTTCTGAATTAAGTAAAAATTTAAAATTAATTAAATTATTTGTTAATAGTTAAATTTGTTAAGTAAAGATACAAATTCGTCGAAATCCCTAAGTTTTTTTGAAATCCCTAAATTTATGTGATGTTTAACATAGGTACCTATAATCATAAGTTGTAGATCATCTACATAACTTAAAATGTTACATGTTTGCGTCACGTTTGTTTTGTGTTCACCATATCAAGTGCATTATCATATTCCTTGATTTGCTATTTAAATGGGCAACAAGTCAAGTTTTTTATTATTTGATTTGTTATGTGTTAGTAGCACCATAATCAGTATGGATGGGTCTAAAGTTTATATATCTTTCATTGATTATGCTCTTGGTATATGTTTGACTTAGGAAGAGTGCAAAGGTATCGTTAATGGATTCCAAAATGCTATTTACTGCTCTTTTGACAATTTAGCTAAAATTAAAAAAATATTTTGAAATTTTCAATAAAAGGTATTATATTTAACGATAAAGCAACTTTTTGTAATTATTAAATAATTGGGGTTGTTATTATGCCAATTCATTAACGAGTAATTATATTATAGGTTTCTTGTAGGTATTTAGTGATCACAAATAAGATAAAATTTGTTATTATAAAAAATTTTGTCAATCAAGTTTTGTGTCATGGAGAAAGAATCTTGTTCCCTAAAAGGTTAGCATATGTAATTATCTTTAATAATATGAGCATATTTTTTGCCTTAAGTATAATATTTGTACTTATACCTATATGTTTTGTTTAGTTTCTTTTGTAAATTTCATGCAATTATATCTTGAGCATCTGAAGAATCTAGCTGTAATAATGATGTAAATGATGGTATTTGATTAAGTGGACTTTGATCAAAATCATTAATGATGTCTCACTAAGTATATTAATCAAATATAGTAACATTTCAATGTTTTTTACTTTGGGTCCTAAGTATTGTAATGTAAATGTTCCTTTATACTTTAATATGATAATAAAAGGGCAACGTTTCTCTCATGATAGAGGAAGATCCCTAAAAATCTTGGAAATACTTGAAATTTTAGATTTGAATTTTATAAGCTCCTAAGGGTTCTTAATTATTAAAAGTAAGTTCATAGATTTTAAGAATCAGAATCTCCAAATAAGCCACTTAGGTTAAGTACAAAGTTATATTAATAAGATAACATAATCATAAGGGATAGTTAGCAGAATTTCTCAATTTGAGCTTGGTAATACTATAACATGAGAGTCTTTACTTAAAAAATCTATATCTTTCTATAACCTAAGCTTAAGAGGGTTCAATGTAATTAATGTCGTCGAAACTTAACTAGAGAGGAAGTGTCCTAGCGTGGTTTTATATGTTGATACCTTAGCATTAGTTATAGGAGATGAAACTTTGATGCCATCTTTCACTTACATAAAGCAGTTAAAGCAAATGTTTGCTGCCCAAGACTTAAGTGTAAAGGACTTGGCCATTCTATCAGGTAATAATCATTAATAAAAGGAATTAAAACAAATTAGATGATAATTAAGTAGAATTTGAGCTTATAAAAATGTGCACTAACTCCTAGCATAAAGCAACCTAATGTCCAATGACTTACAAATTTAAATGCATCATCTACCCACCCAAAACTTATAAGCTTAAAGAAGTTATGAAGCAAATAAAATGTTAAAAAATTTTCATAAAAAACCTTGTCAAAATAGCATTAAATTCTAACAAGATGTTAAATTGTCAGTACCTATAAGGTTTTAAATGGCATCATAAAGTTTAACAATAATTTAATACCACCATTTACTACCATAAGAAAGTTTATAATAAAAATCAATCATCCCCACACATTCTTTGCAGTTAGAAAGCTCATAGTGGTAGTAGAAAGCTCATAGTGGCAACAGAAACTTCATGGTGACCATAAACAGCCCCACACATTCTTTGCAGTCAGAAACTTCATAGTGGTAGCAAAAACTTCATGGTGACTGTAAACAACCCCACATATTAAACCAAGAAACTTTTGCTCAAACCAATTGCAACAAATTGAAAAGGCATCATATAAACACCACTGTTATTCCATGTAACTAAGTGTGTTTGTGAAGACTATATATATAGCATGAAACAACACTAACAGCAAAAAATGACAAACAATGATAGATAAAATGCAAAACAATCACTATATATTTACGTTGTTCCTTTAATCACCCTATTGTATCTTTAATGCCAAGTTGCAATCATCATTCCCTCTTGTAATAAGAGTGAACTAGAAAACATGAATACTTATAATTATGTATTTACATTATTTGAGAAGCTTGAGTTATTTCAACATTAGTTCTCGCAATTTTGAGTACTTCAATCTATTTTCTACCTATCTACGATGCATAAAATAGCAAAAGGTCAGCAGAAGAATAAGTATATAAACCATTATTGTACTTAAACAATTAAGCACCTAATTGTAAAGTAAGTATTTCCACTAACTTCACCATATAATACTCCATAGCCTCTAGATGCCTTAATACATAAATGGTAAAAATAAGAGAATATTTATAATTAATTAAAATTTCTTATTGATGAATGAACACTGAACATCATTTTTTCTTTTAGTAAGATTGAGGACATGGCATTTGACCATTGGGAACCCAATTGTGTAGGTCTTCTATCTCTTACGGGACGTTGGTCATTACTAGTTGAATCTCTTTGATTTTTAGGAGGCTATCTTCTTTTTCCATTTATTATAAATGAGACATTATTAATAGTAGTATCACATATGAGAACAATTTAATTGATTGAAAATAAATTTTACTATACAATCACCTTACTAACTTCAAGCTGCCCAGGTGGCTGACCTTTAAGCTTTAATTCTGTTTATTATGACCAACTTCATAATAATAGTGGCACCTCGCACTTACACTAGCTTTACTCAATCTATTTAGATTTCATTGTTCTTTACTTTTTTCTCTCCTTAGTTATTTCTTAGGTCTTCCTGGCATCTTGTTAATTAATTAAGGCAATATTAGTTGGAGATTTTCAGCCTTTGGTCAAAACTTAGGACCATTAATATGTTTCATTGCATACTAATAACTGTTTAAGTAATATTCACACTTATAATATTTGTTCATAAATGAATATAAATCTTCCCTTTGATATGAGATACAAGTCACAGCATACTTGCAAGGGACTCTTGTTAAATCCCAAAGTCTGCATTGACACTTTTGTGATTGTAAATCACCAACATATCTATCTGAATATAATGTCACTTCAAACTTCAAATTTCCATTAGTCTTCACGATACAATATCTTACTTTCCATTGTGAAACCTCTAACTTCTTTCTTATTCGGGGATAAATGTCATCACTAGACTTGACCATCATATCCCTTTTTTTTATGTATTTGAGTTATCAAGGTAACTCAAATATTCTTTAACGTGTTGATTAAGTTCTTTGTACGAGTTTCATATATGAAACCATTAGATGTTTATGATATGTTGTTATAGACAATCTCACGCTTAGGTTTTTTATTCATAAATACCTACAAACATTTTTCAAGTTTCCTAAACTTGAAGTCATCATAAGCCTTCTTCGATATGGTCTTCAACTATTCTAATACCTCCTCAAAATCAACTTTCGTTGTACAATTAACTATTTGCCAAAATAGGCTGCGATATGTATACCTTTTATGCATACTAAAACAATTGGTGTACACATGTCATACATATTTCTTATGTTCAACCTTCGGAAATAGGTTTCTCAACGCCTCCTCTAAAACCTAATAGCACAGTAAATTTATTTTTAAAAGGTTAAACAACAAAAGTTTAAAGGCATTTCTTCAAATTAATTCTAAACAAAGTTTAAAAAAAGATATTGCCTTCTATTAATCACTGACAAAACTCCAACCATTCCCACTTATATTTAAATCTTCAGCAAGAATGCTTAAAAACCAATGACACAATTGGTTTCACCTTCAATCATAGCCGATGATATTGGAAACATCCAATTGTTTCCATCATGACCAAATGTCGATAATAACACACCTCTAAGTAATGTCTTAAAAAAAAACCATCCAAACTAATTATTTTCTTGTAGCCACTTTAAAATCCATATTTCAATGCATTAAAACCTACATAAAACCGCTTAATATTGGCTACCCATGCTTTTCATCAAGTTTGGTTTAGATAATAGACTGTCCATTCTTATTAGCCCATCGTAACCGTTGCCTGTAAGACCATAATCTCTTAAATTACCATACCAATAAGCCACGTAACATTACAATTGTCTCCCACTTTACCCTATAACATTTTATCTTAGTCACCTGTAATGCAGAATTTGTTTGAAGGTCATTTATCATCTTACTAGTTGGCCAATTTAGGTTCCTTCTAAAATTGTGCAAGAATTCATTTGTTATCTATTTACAACTAGCTTACTTGTTTCTTTGCACTTTCTTGAAATTATATTTTTTCTACAAAATCTTTACAACAAATGTTGTTTCATTTCCAATTCAACTTGCATATGTCCTAAATGCACACAGTGGCTTATAAATAACCTTCATCCTCATCCTAGATCTTGCCATATAGATGTTATATTTGTTGATAATTGCATAATTTTTTATCGCTTCCCTAAATTTTCTCCCATCCTTAAACTTCATTCTAGCTTCAAATTAAAAATCTTGTATATCAATTTTTTTATTAAAAACAACATATTTATCCTTTAAAAGATGCAATAGACCTCCTATCATCACTGCAAATTGGTAATTGCCCCTCATCATCACTGTCCTCATATTCGTTTCAGTAACCACATGAACTCCTTTCTTCCCTTTTTGAATTTTTTGAATTTAGCACTGCGTTAGCATTGCAATATTTTCTATTGACATTCAAACCCACTACTAACTTTCTTCCTGCATTTCTTCTCATTTCCTCTCACAGCAACATATTCATCATCATCAATTGCACAAAAGCCATCTAAATCACCATCAATTTCAGATTCACCTATCCCTATAACATTGAAATTTTCCTCATGTTCTTCCACATGAACTTGGAACAACCCCTCTTCATTCATATTCATGCTCTGATTATTGTTTATTTCACACTCAATGCCTACATCAGAGTTAGATTCTGAACCAGAAGTTACAGGATTATAATAACTATGGTTATAATATATTTCAACATTGTGTAAGTTTTGTTCTTTTATGAGATTGAGCATTGACAACACGTCCTTGTCATGTTATAAGCTTAACTCCTTTAAACATTTCAATGGCTCTTAAGAAAACTTATAATGGATATAATCAACTTTATGTCCTTTTTCTTTAGACAGTTCCTTTAATACTAACATGTTAAGTTTATCAACACCCATATGTCTCTTCTTCTTTACCTTCCCCCCCTTCCCCCGCGATATCCTTTGTTGTTTCTAAAACTTTTCAACACCCCACCATAGTGATATACAAAATTTTATCATCATCTATAAAATAATTTAATTGTTTCAAGCCCCCAGCCATGTCCTTTGCAACTGTTATCTTTAGTTTAAGGACATACTTAAAACAACATCAATATGTTTTTATTTTGCATACCAAATAAAGAAGCCTAATTATAAAGAAAGCTAAGAAGGCATTAGAAGTATAATCACTATGATTATAAAACAAAAGATGTATACAAGAATGAGACAAATTTAGCCCAAAATTATATTTTGTTATGGATTAAAAATTATTACACTAATATAGAATTATATTTTGTATTTGACTCTAATAGAACCAACATAATAAATCATTTTATTTCAGAATCAAAACAAATGTGAAATTACATTAGTGATAATAGTAGTCAATAACTGATAAAAACCATAACAACATTAGCAACATTATAGCATAAGAGTAATAAAAATGAAAACGGGAATTGTAACTCCAGGTTGCCAGAAAACATACCTTCCTTTTAACCCTTATAAAGTCCCCATTGGAATCTTCCCATGTATTCTTCTTTTGTTGAGGCATGCATAACCTCTAGGTAAGGACTAGTAATAACACACTTACTGTCAGCCCTTTAAGCAGTAGGGGTTTTGAGGCATAACAATAAACAAATGAATGCATGAAGGATTTATTGACTTACCCACAACAAATCTACCAAATGAACCAAATCTATTAAACCTACTCACCTATTACCTAGATGTGGGGTCTTCCTTTTCTGGTAGGCTAATAGAAGAGACAATTGCTAGGGGTGATGCCTTCTTAGTCGACAAGCGAGAATAGCACAATAATTAAAAAAGTAATGGATTGCACTAAGGAGTAACAAGCAAGCACAGATGAACGAAGCACAATGGTGGTCAAGAACTAAGTTTTAAAGAGCGAGAATCAAGTGCAAATGAATGAAGAGCTTAGAGAACTGAGAAGCAAACGCAGATGAACAAAGAGCATGGAGTGAGGGAGAAGGAAGTGCAGATGAATGAAGAGCATAAAGGAGTGAGAAGTAAGTGCAGATGAACGACTCCTAGGGATTTTGGACATGCAATTGCACAAATTTAGGGACTTCAGATAAAATTAGGAATTTTAATGAATTTATGTCTTACTTTAACAAATTTAATTATTAATCAATAATTTAATTAATTTTTCTTTTTATTTAATTCAAAAATTGCCTTGGCCCACGTGGCTCTAATCTGGAGTTGATCTAGCAAATGCTAGTGTTGATTGGACATATACATCAGTAGAGTTAACAGACTTATTAGGCTAAAATTGTAAAAAATTAAAAGTTACTGATAGTTGTGGTTTAAGCTTTAGTTTTCTAATTGTTAAGTTTGTTAATTGGTTATTTTTAATGTGTTTAAGGCTTAGTTTGTTCTTGTTTTCATTACTTTTTATGTTTTGTGTCTTTGTTGTGTTTGATATTTTTAGGGTTTAATTATTACTTTTTGAGATGTAATCAAAGTATCTTATGGAAAGCTTTTGTTTGATGTAGTTTAGGGGTAACTAAAGATCACGAAAAGGAATAAAATAGCCAAAGAAAGAAGAAAAGAAAACTCAGGCAGTGGCTACAAACATGCTTGTGGCTTCCTAGGCCACAAGCGTTGCCTCTATAAGTCACGTCCATGACACTCTTGCTCTATAGTCATGATCTTCTCTTGTACATTGCCACTCAACTTGACAGATGGGAAGAAATTTTGTCTCGATATATTTAAGGAAAAAAATAAAACCTAAAAAAAGACGGAGGGTTACAAATGCACACATGAAGTCGAGAGTCATCATTGTATTCTATTACTTACCCTGAGCCAAAGAAGATGATTCAACCCTTGAAGAACACGAAATCATGCTTAAAATCTCAAGAGTTCTACAAATTTCCATATTTTTCAGTTTAATGACTTGTTACTTTTTTATTTCTCTTATATATGATTCGTTTTATGGAGAATATGGTTATTTATGATCTTATTAACATTATGAGTAGCTAAATTTGTTTTAGGAATTGTTGTTTGAACTATTTGTGTACTCCTATTTATTAAGTCAATGCAATAGATGTTTGTTTTATTTATTGAGTTTAAAATTTGCAATAAGTCGAGAGAGTGAACTTAGTAACTTGTGTTGAATGTATAACGAGAGTTAGTGTTTAACAAACTTATATATAACAAGTTTATTGATTTATTAGAAAGAGATTTCAATAAATTAATATACTACTTATAATATCGCTTCACAACTAGTTAGGTTTTTAGAAAAGATGTTGTAAGTTGAAAGATCGTAAAGTCAATCTTGAGTAATTTAACTAGTGAAACTTAATTGCATCTTGAGAGAGGATAGCTATAATCTTAGAAAATCTTGGGTCAAGCATAAATTGGATCAATTAAATAAGAAGAAATAAATAGGGATAATAACAATTCTTAGTCTTCAATCTTGATTTTTCCAAATTTCAGTTTACTATTTTGATATTGATTACGTTGATAATCTTGCCTTTAGTTTATTTTTTCTGGTTTTATTTCTTGAATCGATTTGAATATGTTCCTTAAACAAAGTTTAAGTCCAATTAATAGAGTGACTAATTTCAATCTTTGTGGGACGATATATGCTTATACTATAAGTTTATGACCTGTTTACTTGCGGTATTAACGTGAAAAAAATTAGTAGTTAGCTTAATGACTAACAAGTTTTTAAGTTTTTGATTGCCGATTTTTGAAGTTCTAGATAGTATTGAAAAATTGAAGAAACTTTGGATATGTTTTGGTAAATTATCTTTTTTAAACTAGTAAATGTTTTGAAAAATCCTTTACATGAGTATTTTTCTCTTATATGTTTTGTGGAAATGCCTTTTGTATGTTTACTGTCCCCATATGTTAGAATATTTATTTTACAGAAAAGGAGAAGCACATCATTTGGTATTCTTTTAATTGTCCTTGTATGGTTGTAGGAGAAGTTTGTGTGATATTAGATACTTCATGTAGGCGAAGTTACATTCTCAATTATGCTTATGGATATATTTTGTGATTTTTAAGAATTGTGAATTTAGTCTTATAATCCCTTTCATGCCTTGTTACTTCTTGATATGTTAATGCATACATTAAGAAAGGTGTAATTTGCTGAAGTGTAGGAACTAAAGGGAAGAGAGGCTTGCATAACAAAAGATATGGTGCTTAGATCTCTTATATAACATATTTTTAGTCATGATGATATTGCACAAATTTAAGGGGAGAGAATAGGTCTTTAACATATTATATTAATAAAAAAGGTTTTGCATTACTAAGAGATTTAGAAATGATTAATGGCAGGAAACCTTGAAAATTTTATGAAACTATGTATGTTCTTTAAAGTTTGTTTAAATTAACAATTGATCTCATTAATATCTTATATCATGTGTTAACAATTATGTGTCATGATTTCTTTAATAACAATTGGTTTCATTAATAATTGGTATCAAGTTTAACTTGTAGTATCAATTTTATTAACAAGTGATCTTTTCATAACAAGTGGTTCAAAAAAGGGTAGTTAAATGTTGGTTCTTTCTTTCTTAACAACTAGCTTTATTAGCATTTGGTATCAACATTTGGTATCTTTTCAATTCTTTTTTATGATGCCAATATCAATAGTAGGATATTAAAGAGTGATAGATATTATTAGAATTTGACATTTCGAGATGCATGTATTAACAGAGTACATTATAGTTTGGTGTGCGTATATCTTTTTTCATTTTATGTTCTCTTAATATCATATAATTTATCATCATTAAAAAGAAAAAGATTTTTGAACTATCATAAGCAAATATTGGAACCTAAAGTGGGTGATCCATGAAGAAATTGTTAATAGTGGAGTAAGCATCAAATGCATAGAATTAAAGATCAAGATGGAAGATCAAGGTTAAATGGGTCTAAACTTGTATTTTTAGTTGTAATTCTTGCCTTAATCTTTTTTAATGCAAGAATGGCTCAAAGTTACTTATATACATTGCACATTAGGTTTTATATAGGATGTTTGCATAATTATTTGCACATTTAAGAATTATGCATTTAGTGTTTTATGATTTAAAGGAATTTTGTAAAAGGTTTTAAAGAAAATTCTTTTGATGTATCAAATTGTTTTAAAGAAAATTTTAAGTCAGTTGGAGTCATTAAGTGAGTTGGAGTCAAGTGTTATAAGGAAAGTAATTTTAAAAAATTCAAATCTCTTGATATGTCAAAATATTTTGGGCAAAATATTTGATTTTATTTTAATATGGTTAAATATGGTTAAGTCGAAATCTAACAAGATTAATTTTTTTAGAAGTTTATAAAAATTTTGAAAAGATTTTGAAATTTTGAAAAGTTTCAAAAGTGCTTAAATTTCTATTGACTAAGACATATATTGTATTTGAGCTTCATTAAAATATCTAAGGTTTTAAAAATATCCTTAGGAATGTTCTATAACTTGTATGGTTTGCTTTTAAAGTAAAAGGAATAGTTTTAGAAAGTTTATAAATTGTTTGGATTTGATTCTAAATTGAAAAGTTTTAAAATGTACTTAAAATGTATGGATCAAGAAACTTTAAAATTTTGATTTTAAATGAAATGTTTTGATTAAAAAAATTATTTTTAGGGATCTTTTTAAACCTAATTAAGTTAGGTTTTGGGTGTTTAAAACTATTTGAAAATGTTTTTAGTTCAAAATTTGAAGAATTTTATAGTGACTGAAAGGCATCCTTTAATATTGGTATGAATGGCATTGTTGTAATCATGTTATCTTTCTAGCAATTAAACGGTAAGTTGCCAAATGGCAATCCATAACGACGATATGAACGACGTCATTATAGTCCAATGTCTATATAGTGTTATAATGGCAGGAATAATTGGCATTATTGTGGTGCACCATTATACACATTATTAGACATTATAACGGTTATTTTTTGGAGTCTAATAGCTATTTTATGTAAAGTCATTGCTAGTTTAATCTTCTAACGACATTTTGAGTTTTAAAAACTTATAAATAGATGTTCTAAATGTTATAAAACAATCTTTATGATATTTCATAATTTGGATGAGTTATTGGGCTATTTTGAGATAAACTTTTGAGTTAAATGAATTTAAGAAAAAGTGTTGAGTTTTCAAGCTTGCATACATTGAATCACTAAGTCTTTGTGTATTGTTTTTATCAAGGGAGGCAAACTGAATGTGTTTTTATTTTTGATTTTGGCTTGAGTTGAGTTTGGACTTGAGTTTTTGGGGTTAGTTTATTGTTATTGGATTGATAGAAAAAGGGTTAATCTTTACTTATTGAAAGAAGATTATTGTGGATTCCTTTGTATCCCTTGAAAGAAGATATTATAGGGTATCTCTTCACCTATTTGCATAAGGTTATAACAAATTTTCTTCATGTTAAAGAAGATTGTTTCTATTGT
This sequence comes from Pinacopodium congolense, assembly GCA_028565735.1. Taxonomy (NCBI): domain Eukaryota; kingdom Viridiplantae; phylum Streptophyta; class Magnoliopsida; order Malpighiales; family Erythroxylaceae; genus Pinacopodium; species Pinacopodium congolense. Next base: position 8,729,722 of record JAOXYD010000008.1, read on the forward strand.
AAAATTTTTAAGTGTGATCTTGGAAAGTGGATGTAGACTAAAGTTTAGTTAGTTAAACCACTAAAAATCTGTTATGTATCACTTCTTTAATTATTTGTTATTGTTATTGCCATGAATTGTTTGATTTTGAATTACTAAATTTAATTGGCATCATCATCATTATATAGTTCAATAGCGGCTATAAATTGTATCCCTTGAAAAATAGATTTATATCCTAAATTTAGAAAAAATTTTAATACTCAATTTACTTCCTTTTAGGCACCATATTAGGGTTAACAAGGATAATTCAACAAAACTATTCACTAATAAAGACTCATGCATTTGTTTAAATGTCTATATACTCTAATTTATGAGTCAATTTTTTCTTTAATAAAAAACATAATATATGCAAATTTTGTCATTATATAATTGTTCTATTTTGATAAAACTATAATTAGTAACAATTTAAGAATAATAACTAATTGTAATTTATATATTGTAATTATGATCTTATCTTAATTTTAATTGCACAATAATTATTTAAAGATTTGATTTTTGTATTAAATATTAAATATAATTAATAAAAAATACAAAGATAAAAAATATTTTGTTTAACATAATAGTATCTTATATAAATTGGAACCAACTAGTTTGTTAAAAAAGGATATCAACTAACATAAAATGCCTAGTGTAATGATTCCTTTGAAGGTCATATGATCATGTTTATGATGTATTAATGTTTTTTTATTGATTGATGGAATGGGTCATGTTATCCTGTAATTTAGACTACTCTTACGATTTCAACGTATCTCAATGTCAAAAGATAGGCCTTAACAAAGTCATGTTCTGCGAGTGACTAGACTGCAGCAGAAGGCAGTTAAACAGGAACAAGAGCAATGAAAGATGCAGAATATCCCGACTCCCACCATCGCTTAGAGTTGTTTTAATACTTTGGAAACTAGTCATCATTTACGGTGAATGCCACAATTATTGCATTATATGGTAGCATTCAGGAAGTCCTGATCTTACAAACTGAACTGATCTGCAACACAAAATGGCCAAGATTTTGAAGCCACTGCTCTCCTCTCACGAGATCAACATTAAAGACTAAATGCAAAATTATTTAGGAAAGCGCATGTTATGACAAATCTAGTTTCCAAATACAGCTGTTATTCAATACTAGTATCAGACAACTGCACAGGCCAAGGATAATTACTGCCTGCAGGGGAAGTTAAAAGTTCAAGCTAACATAACGGAACAGTTCAATATGAAGCTACTCAGCCTGTTTTTGCTGCATTCAAGAGGCCTCCATTGCAGTTCCTTGGCTTCAGTATCAGGCTGGCAAGTATAGATGGCCATGCCGTCTCCAGAATAGGACACCAAGGATTTAGAAGCACCAATTACCAGTAGCTCACTGCCCAAAGACTTGAAGGCCACACCCCATCCTTTGTTAGAATCTGCTCTAACTGGGACTGGCCCTAACTTCCTCCATGTTCTGCTCTTTTTCAAATAAACTTTCAGCTCATTTGATGATGTCTCCAGAGAGTAAAGCTCATTGTTGACCACTGCGATAAGGGGTGGGGATTGAAAAGTTGCAACTGGAGTCTCTTCCAATAAGTCCGGGATCAGTTCCCATGTCTTTCTATCCTCATCATAAGCTTCTCCACAAGTGAGGCCCTGACCTTTCTCATTTCTCCCCCCTACCACATAAAACTTGTTATCCATATAACAGCCTGAGCAAAGCTTCCTTCTCCGAAGCATCCTTGGGAGGGATTCCCATGATTTAGTATCTGGGTTATATTTCTCAGCAGAATTTAGAACTTCTAAACCAGTTCCCGTCACCCCACCAGCTACAAAAGCAAAAGCACCGCAGGACGCAGAAGCAAACAAACATCTAGGATCGGTCATGGAAGGACCGATTTTCCAGCTGTTTGTTTCCAATTCGTATCTCCAGACAGTAAGACCATCTATCTCCCTGCCAGAAACAATGAGATGAGTCCCTGCACAAAGGCATTCCTTATCCCCAAGGTTGAAACAAGAGTCAGCAGGCAACTCTGGAAGTTTCCTTGGAGAACTGAACTGCTTATCAAATGTCCACCAGCTCCTGTCCCCTGTAGCAAAAATGAATATGGATGATTCTCTGACCCCAATTTGCCTCCTAATCTTGAAGAGCTCACCGGTCTTTAGAAGAGAAAATATGCGTTTGTTAACAAATGGTAATTTCCAGTACTCTGATCTTGAAAGTCTTGCCAAAATCAGATTTTCAATCTCATCGTTGAGTGGGGTTATATAGGAGTAATCTGCATCCTGAGGTTCAATGTCTTTGCTAGAAGGAAACCTGTGACAGTTGGAACCAACTTGTCCATTAACACCGGAAATACTAATCCGTTTTTCAGTAGGACCATCAGAAGTAGTAAAAAATCTGTTAATTGAATCCCTTGGGGGCATGCCCTTCTTAAGAGGATCAAAATCTTTTCTGTACCCATCAAATCCTTCTTCTTCACCTTCTATCTCTTTGCCTTTGGACATGGATCAGAACTGTTTGAACGCCAAAGGACTATAAGTGAAAAGTAGAACAGGAAATCATCAGAAATCACAACCCCATACTGCGGATTCTGCAGCCACCAAAAGATTTAGAAACTAGATTCTGTGACAAGTTAGGATTAAACCTTCAAAATAGATGAATCGTAGATGCATAAAGCAGGTTAAGAGAAGTATTCAACTCATAAGCATGAGGATTCAAAACAATTTAATAATTTAATTAGCAACATCAGACTGAACGCATGTCCAGAAAAAACTGTAGCTGAGCATGTAGAAACATAAAGAATACCTGAACTAAAACATATCCCTTGTTATCAGGAAAAAGATATGTCAGTATTTTCCATTAAAGGGGGTATAAATCTGAGGCCCCAAGCATGCTTACAGAGGACTAATAAAACTACAAGGCCCCGGAGCACGAGGAAGTACTGTTGAGACCAAAAATGCCCAGCGAGAAAAACTTAGGAAGCAGCATGCCATGAACTCGTTTGTTTGAAAATTATCTTTAGGAGTGGAAATTAATAAGCTTCTATAGGAAATCCACTCTCAAGTTCAAACAGAAACCGTTGAAATGTTATTTCTGGCACCGAGAGATTGGTTTAAGATCAATAATCAATAATCTTGCATATCATTCATAGGCTAGAAGAAACTCTTGGAAACCAAGATATACGAGAAAATCAAAGGTTAACAGGAGATCCAGAGAACGCCCCCAAAAACAAAAAAAGAAAAACAGAGTACAAAATAACAAATATTGATAAGCAGTTAAGCCACAGAACTCGAAGATTCGAAGCGAACGGATTACACATATAAAAAAGGGCACCAAACAGAGCGAGCAATGACCTCCAGGAAATGATCAAAAGACGGTTGATATTCGCATGCACCCACAAAAACGCAACAGAGGAAAGAAGAGAATATGAAGAAGCTTACCGGGCAAGTCAAGTCCAGTGAAGTCAAGCAAAGTAAAAGAACATACGGATATGGAGAGAAAACCGAGTCATCGAGACACAACGGTCTTAAAGTCTCATACACATACACTGAGAAAAAACCCCAGAATATGGAGTAAAGGAAGAGAGAGAAGCTGAGAAAATATATAAATACACAAAGGGATAATATATAGAGAGGAGAGAAGCCATTAAGAGGCAGAGATTGAGGTCCTAACTATGTGGGTAGTGAAAGAGTTCAATTTCGAGACAGCCCATTTGCTAGGTGGAAGAGAATTTATGCATACTTAATGTGATTGTCATTGTTGGGATTACAATATTCTTTCTCTGCCATTGTCATTAAACTATAGTTTGTTATTGTTACTATTATCATCATCTCCAACAACAGCACCCACAGCAACTTCTTGTTTTAAAAAGGAGCAATCTTTACACACACTCTGTTTTCAGCTCCAATTCTTCACTATGGTGTAAAGAGAAGCAAAAACTATATTCAATTCTTCTGGGGAGAGGCAAAGTCGTTTGCTTTTCAGAAATAGCAATTTGGAATTTTATGTGGTCTGGACAATTGTCAAGTTCAGTGATTTGTCCTTTCCTTGTTTATAATCCACTTTACCATTTCAATCCTCCATATTTATGCTTTCCCATAAAAGTATTTAATGGAAAATATGAAGCAAAACCCAAAACCTAGTTCCCCAAGTAAAGGAAATCATTTATGTTTCTATGTAACCATTTGAACAAAGACAGCTAAATTAGCATGATTGAGGTTTTTATGTAGTCTTCAGTTTTTGGCCTCCTGATCCAAGTTATTAGGATGTTTCTTGAGCAGAAAAGACAATCTCTTACAGTTCAGTTTTGTGACATGGACATGTTAAAACAGTTTTATCCACCTGACATCATTAATATCAACAACGGGAACAAGCAGAACCACAATCCATCGGTTCTTGAGCAAGAGAAGTTGGTTGCCTTTGCCATTGTAATTATAAAATGGCAAAGGCAATCAAGTTCTAAAAAAGAAACTTATGAACCCATATGCTGCTATGATCTATGGGAATAATGGGAAGCTTTTGTGATAAAAAGCAGGAAACAATAAGTCGCTGTAATTGGCCTAGAACAGTGAGCTGGCTAACCCAAGAGAAAACAATACATTATGTTAGTTAAACCAAACAAAGTTGAAGGAGCATTACATCTGTCCTATTCGTTTGTTGTGTTAATCAAGATTATCACAGGGCTAATAAAATAATTTGTGGTTGATTAGTTTAATAACAACCAATGAAAGAGAAGCTGCCACGCCCTAATCCTACAAAGTGGAAGCCCATTGGGTGAGGCCTTCTTTTTAATAGATCTTTTTTTAACCTTGAGCATTCTTTAAGCAAAGTTAATGGGTTGGCTCTCCACTGATTAGTTTGGTGGATTCACCTTTCTTTCTGCCTTGTGTATATTATAATCTTAAGTTTCACTGTCAAAAACGCGTAGGTTTAGCATTTGTGTTGGGCAGGTGCCTTAGTTAGAAGACTCTCTTTATCTTCAGCTGAGCATGGGATTTGGCTACAAGGATAGAGCTTAATCAACTTTGACCCCACGCAGACATGCTTGTTAATTGCGAAATTAAATTTATTAAGCCCACTAATCTGTTTTTAATTGGTCAATATTTGTAGCTGCGCTTCCATTCTTGACGGAGATGAATTGGGTTTGATTAAACAATCTTAAAAAGGACTTTTACCTAACTGGGTCACATTTCATAAAAATGTGATATAACGAGTAGTACAATAAGTGCCTTCATTTGAGAAAAGGTACTTAAAAGATAGGATCATACAACATTGCATGCTTTTATCATGTACACACTTGATAATACCGTTCTCTGGAATAATAATACACAAAATCATGCAGATGCCCTCATAATTCCCCCAATGTGTGGCCACTAAGGTCATGACAAAAGAGAGAATGCAACCATCAAGATCATCAGCTTGAAAAGAATATTGTTTTTTTTTTTTGTTTTTGAAAGATTTGAAAAGAATATTGTTGATTGTTCATATAATGTCATTTCAGAAGTGGAACATAATCATTACGACACATATGCTGCTTTCTGAAAAGGAATCATTCACCAATTCTTCCAGGGCATTGGCTGATTATTCTAAGCTTAATATGTCAGATTCCGGTATGGTTTTCAATGCAGAGCTCTTCACTAACTCAGCCTTCCACTCCACCACTTACCGTACATCATTCTTTCACGTCAAAAAAAAAAAAAATGCAGTCTCATCATCCAAGCTTGGAAAAAAGATTCATTCCTGTTTTAATGACTGCGAATCTTTTTAGATCTGTAGCTTACATATTACACACAGGTTATTCCTGAACTGATCTTAGCATGCTATTCTTATAGAGCATCTCACTAGATAGAGGCATGGCTGTGAATTAGATCATGAATTATGCTTCCACAATCTTAACAGGTCCCTGTACAGTGGAAGATGGCTCAGTACATTACCCTAGTTGGGGAGCTAAAAGGATGCGGTCGAAGTGATCCATTTTGTAATACCTTTACAGTATTAACGCTAGATCACAATCACACGTGATCCCTTCAAAGTTGTATAGTTGTAATCAAGTTTACTTTTACAGGCAAAAACATGAATGCACAAAGTATAATTATATAGAAATGATCTGGCACATGCACCTGATTGTAGAATTTTTATAAGTTGACGAGCAACAGTAGATTTGGTCTACCAATGGTGTGGCAATGGCGGTGCATGCGACAACGCCCGTAAATTTAGCTTTGACATATTTTCCGTTCATATACTTGCAATCCTGGATACCCCCTCCAATCGACAACACCTCCCAAATCTCCTTAAAGATTAAGATAACCCTTATCTGTCTGTCTGTCTATCTATTATAGTTGTCAGAAGGAGGATATACATGAAACATGTTAGTCAAATTGAAAAGAACTTCCCCAACCAAATAAGCATATCTTTAGTTGTATATAATATGCACTTTTCTGGTGTATCTGAATGCAAATTTACTCATACTTAATTAGGTTCATTTTCACTAGTCCTCCTTTGTCTTTGGTTGCATCTATCTCATTCTTTAAGCAAAGACTCTATTGAAATGTGAAGTCTAATTCATAGGTTCTACTTTGACAAATAGTCTATTTTATTCTTTAACATTTTAGAAAAAATTTAATTTACTTTTTAACGTTTTCAAAAGTATTACTTTTTTTTCCATAACGTTTATCAAAAAATATAATTTGCTCCTTAACAATTTATAAAATAGTAAAGTTACCTCTTTTAATATTAATTTTATTAAAATTTTATTAATTAACCATTAGTTTTGTCAAAATTTTATTAATTAATTTTTAGTTAATCATAAAAGGGTTAATTAATAAAACTTTAATTAGTATTAAAAATAATTAACACTATTTTAAAAATTTAAAAGGTAA
>JAOXYD010000008.1:8736703-8750220 GCA_028565735.1 Pinacopodium congolense
TTCATAGGTTTTACTTTGGCAAATAGTCTAATTTATTTTTTAATATTTTAGAAAAAAGTTAATTTACTTCTTAACATTTTCATAAGTACTACTTTTTTATCCAAAACATTTATCAAAAAATATAATTTTTTCCTTAACAATTTACAAAATAGTGAAATTACCTCTTTTAATATTAATTTTATTAGTTAACCATTAGTTTTGTCAAATTTTTATTAATTAATTGCTAGTTAATTGTAAAAGGGGTCATTAACAAAAATTTAATGAAATTAATATTGAAAAATAATTAATACCATTTTAAAAAATTAAAAATAATATTTTAAAAATATTTTAAAATAAATTAAATAATTTTTAAAACGTTAACATTTTATGATTCTATCTTCTTAAAGTTAGAAAGGCTCAACTTTCCAGGCTCTTTTTGCAAGTTAAACCGATTCAGTAACTGGAGCCCCAGAGACTGATCCAGACTGATATTGCCCGAGGACCTAAAGTACATACAGCACTGACAACAACGGAACAACCCAATAGCAAAACAGAACCGGGTTAACCCACAACCCAACACAATCCATCTTTTTCAGGACCAACAAAAGTGGCATCCACAAAACTAAGACTAGACTCATCGTCCATCCGTTACAGTCATGGCTACCTCATTTTCTCTCCCGAATTTCCTGTCTTTCTTGTTGCCCTCGAAAACCCAACCTCCCAAAGCACCACCACCACCTCAACTCTCTCTATCTTCTACACAAACTCACTCCTTGGCCCAAAAGTCTAAGGATAACAAGTTGATTCCTTTGGTGGCTCAAGAGGGTCTATCCTCTGAGTTATCCTCAGTAATATGTCCATCTCTGGCATATTCCAATACTCTTTACTTTCGATCAGCATACAATGTTCAGGTCCTTGTGGACGAGAACGAGACCGAAGATAGGCTGTTGAATAGGTTCAGGAGAGAGGTTATGAGGGCGGGTGTCATTCAAGAGTGTAAGAGAAGGAGGTACTTTGAGAACAAGCAGGACGAGAAGAAGCGGAAGACTCGCGAGGCCGCTAAGCGTAACAAAAGAAGGTTGGCCCTTTGTTCTGTTTTCCATGGCTTCTCTTATATATTTGGTTGTTTGGTTACTGAGAATTTTGGAAGGAAAGCATAGACAAGAAAAGAGAAGTCCTTTCTGAGAGAATTCACATTCTTAAAGAGCATTACTTACGTGAATGAGATAAACGAAATTAACAGGACAGATCCTTCTTGACTTTTATGCTATATGATATATTAGTAGTCATCTGACGTTGGATACTTGTCTGGACTAAGATAACTAGTTGCAGGTGTTCTTTCTGCTGGACTTCTGTTCATATGGTTCTTGATGGAAAGTCGAACTTGATTGCTTTTTGTTAGAAGGGAAAAGGGCTTAATTGTGTCTATTAGTTGTAGAATTGAGTAACTGCAAATGCATATGAATGTTAAGTATTTTCATCTCTTATCTCCTTTTCTGTGTATTCTTGTCCTTATAGTATGGGGTTCCAGCTTTTGCGTTTACTGTGGTTTTCAGTTTCTTAATGTTGTCTTTCTAGCCTTTACTGGATGTTGTTTGATTCTCTGTACGCTAGAGTTAATATCAATTGATTTCGTGAGTTCCTTATATGAAATGAATTTATTTGATTCATTATTTGTACTTCAAAGTATAGCTGTTTTCCGAACAAGATGAACTGCATTCATCAAACTTTCGATAGGATAATGAACTTCATTATGAGTACTGCTTCGTCAAAGTGCTCTTATCCGATTCTTTTCTTGTGAACGAGCACTTTGCTATATATGGGGTAAGATTTTTGGTGGGCTTTTCATGAGAATTCACACTCATTAACTCCATTTTCTTATTCTATAATTAGGCGGCCTTACTCAAGGTCAGCACCACAGAGAAAACCTGGCACGGTTTCTACCAAGAGGGAAGACGAAGAAGATAACTGGGATTTGCCTGAAGGAGATATCCCTTAGCAATTTTCTTTGGTCCTCACATCTACTGTAGATGTTCTGTATTCGAAGGAGAGGGCTTTTTTTTTTTTTTTTTTTTTGGGGTTAGAACTACTCAATTCTATCAGGTTCTTTCTTGACAGAATGGAGTTGCATTTTGTTGCCTGTTGAATTTGTATCTGAATCCTGACATAATCATATTGCCTTACTGGATCAATTGAAAGTCTAACATGGCTTTAACAAACCATGTGACAGTATAATTATCTTCACAAGTACTTGACGATCCAAATGCTAGATTCTGATGAAATGAAACATCTCAGTAATGTGAAATGCTTTTGACAGTAGCCAATTTTATCTTGTGAAGCACCTGGCTTCTCCTGAAGAAGACAATCTTTGACCCAACTTTTTACCCATTTCCAGTGTATCGGTGTTTCTTGAAATATCAAGAACAAGATTAAGATCATGGACCTTTGCCTCCAAATTCTCACAGCAATTTGCTTGCAGAGTATAGATTTGGCTCATGTCCCTAGTTGGGTCACAAAATTCACCGTAATATATCTCCTTCACAGACGACGTGAGAACATTAAGCGACCCGGCCAAATCGTAACGCCAAATGAAGTGACATAGAGTTCGGTTATGCAAGTCAGGATGGAGAAACTTTTCCAAGTTCCAAAGCTGGAGTGTCGCAATCGGTTGCTCAGAAGATAGCATGTAGAAAAGTCCTTCACTTTCCCTTCTGGCATCACTCGTTGGGTTACATGCAATTGATATATCTGCTGAATACTGGAAGAGTTGAAGAGGGTTTCTCAACCACATGACATCTGCTTCCTGCAATGGGAGGACTGTAAAATAACATATCGAGTCCTCAGAAGACATAAAGCTAGGCGACCATTAGTTTAATTAAAAAGAATGAGAAGAACCCAACTGTATAAACAAGATTGAAGCCAAACTTGAGCACTTGTAACAGAAGTTGGTTTCTTTTCTGGTTTCTGCTTCCAGTGGTTCTGTGGTAGAAGCAACGGGGATGAACAGAGTTACAGTATTCAAAAGCTTGGCCATCTAAAGCAGCAACAACCAAGTGATTCAAAAGGGGTCTTGTGCCATTGCCTATCTGAAAACTCTCCAAGAAGAGGTCGAGAACAGAACCAGGACCAGTCCATGATCTGTCAACCATTGTGATTATGACTGTTCTTGAATCCATTGTTGATGTTATTAATAATTGCTCTAACTTTCCCCCACTTGGGTCCTTATTGACAAGACAAACATCTGAGTCAATATGAAAAAACGAACTGGAGAAAGAAAAGATGTATATCTTACAGATTGACGAGTGGAGATGGCAGTAATTCTTCTATTGCTGTGAATCCCACGAGAAGAGTCACTTGAAAGCAAACACATAATTAATATAGTCATAAAAACAAAAAAAATAGTTATGATCATCTTTAACCTGAAACTGACATCCATAATTCTACTAAGAGAGGTTTCACTCAGCCCCAAAGATTAACTGTTTCTAGGGGTGGAGGGTTCAGGATGAGATCAGAGTCATAGTAAGAACGTGTGAACTTGGTTAAACAGAGGAGACAGAAGTGGTGGTTATAAGATTTCACCATGAAGGAGAAGCCTAATCTGTAATCCGTTCCAATGGCAAGATTTTATGCAATTACCAAAAGAAAATTGGATATTCTCCTCTACTGGATTGCCTCTTTAAACAGTTTCCATGCATGAATAGGTGAGTTACATACAGATTATCTTTAATTGATGAAATTGAATTTGACCCTTATTTCAAGATTAGTTGTACCAATTGAGTATTAAGTTCCAAATTTAGATTAAAATTTAATTTTGAGGCAATGCTAAATAAACCCCATAGATGCTGCATTTGAGTAGTTGCATACCTTTTTGCAAAAACTACAAGAGGGTGGAAGGGTAATGGGCCTCTGGATCTTAAAACATGGAATAGGGTATCAATACTTGAGCCTACACTATTCAGTGAAGATCATTATCAAATTAAAATCGTATTCCAACGTGTCATCTTTTTCTCTTTAATTAAGGGGTTAAATAATAAATATATTAAGACATTAAAGGACCTAAACATCCAAGTGCTCAAAACGTTTAATAATAATTAAGATCAATTAAACATCAATTAATAAATAAATGTGTATGTATATAGGAGTTACATGAACCTTTTCTTGACAACCTTATTTAATCTATAATAACTGACATTTTCTAAGTCTTAAATAGATTGCATTAACTTTAATTAGAGTCAAAACTTTTTTATATGATTTTTATTCACTTGTCAAAATTTAATTAGTGCTTATTTCCTTTCTTACTCATACATTTACTTAGAAAAAGACTCGGACTTCTTTCATAATTTTTACTTATTTAAAAATTATTTTAGTATTCTAAATTACCTAGAAAGTATTTTGTAATATTAAAAATTTTCAAAATTTTATTTTGCTAAAGCAACGACAAGCATTATTTTTTAATATTTAATAGTATAAAGTATTTAAAATAATTTAAAATAATTATAAAAAACATTTTTTAGAGTAACTACAGTCGACATCTTTTATCCATTTCCATTAATTTCTTACTAAATTTTTTTAATATAGAGTTTGAAAATGGTAAGCCCTTTTATTTAATATTCTCATAATATTTAGATTTGTTGAATATCTAATCCTAAATAAATAAATCTTTTTAAAATTCATTTAGCCTTTTTTTGTAACATATATTAAATTAGCTTTTGTTCCGGTAGATAGTATCAATCGCAATATTTGTAAATTGTAGAGAAAAATATATACAGACGACATATTATACAAGGTTGGTTTAGGGTCACAAATCAATCGCAATATTTGTAATTGTAGAGCAAAATATATACAAATGACATATTGTCCAAGGATGGTGTAGGGTCACACTTATATTAGTGAAAAAAATACAATTAGTAATCTTCAATAAAGAGATTTGATAATTTCAACTACATTCTAATGCGCATATTTAATATTTTTGCGATGAGTTCAAAGTCAGGTGATTATATATATATGTGTGTGTGTGTGTACTTACACTCCAACTAATTTAGTTAAAACTAAGTGGACTTACAAAGGAGGTAAAATAAAATTGGTTTCTTGGTTTAAGCTTTAAACTCTTCACCACTTGATCAATAGTCACGGATTAATTTGTTTATAATACTTAATTGTTATTTACCACTATGTAAGTTGGTTATTGGTTAAAAAATGTAGAAAAAATTATGGGAGTTTTAACAAAATTTGTGGTCAAACTCTAACATTTGATAGCTTTTAGGTTAGATCTTATCGTTTCAACAAAATATTATAAAAGAATTCCAACATTTTACAAACATTTAAAAACAACTCTGGGGTAATTGAGGCTAATGAATTCTATTAATTACTACATGGTATTGTCACGTGGCAGTCTCTAGACCTACAATATCATGTGGCAATTTTTTTCAAATTTTTTATGTTTGAACCTACCTGTATCATGTTTGTGACACGTGTCAGTGGGTCTCATAATCTGTGCCATTTGATGCAACATAACTTATGTTTATGGTGAACGGCGTCATTTAAGGAATATAACAATTCCTTAAATGGCATTGTTTTATAATCTTTAAAGTAACTAAATAAATTGTGCCTATCACACTATTGAGGATCATTGGTAATTCTTTTTGTAGTCACTAGGTAGGTGGTGCTGTCATTTTTTGTGGTCCCTTATAGAATTTGTCGTTCTTTGATGCTTATTCCTAGAATTTTGAGTGCTAATTCCAAAGATTTTAAGAATGTTGCATATATTTCATGTTTCAAACCCAAATTCTTGGTAGGCCTATTTCTACCTAAATAAGTAATCACTTCTTGAGTGTATATCCTTGCATATTTATTATCTATTAAAAGATTATAAAAACCAATATAGACTCTCTGCATAAGAGAATAAGAAAGCTTTGGTTACTACGTTAAGTATAAGAACATAGAAGAGATTGCACGTATTCAATGCTTACATTTATAGACAATCATCCAATTAAAATAAAAATTTGCATGTTTATTAACAAAAGAAGTAAATTTAGTAGCAATTGAAGCCACCAACACATAAAACAATTGCAAGTTTGAAGATTTTTATAAGCAATTTTGATAACTAGATTATAATGTCTTTTCAATATAAACAATCGCATTCTTTGGCCCCTAAGCACTCTTTAGTAGGTTTTGTATGTCCTTCTCATATGACATACATGTGGGTCTTGAGGAAGACCCAAAGGAGAATTCACAAGATAACTCAATTGCATGTTTATTAACAAAAAGAAGTAAATTTAGTAGCAATTAAATCCACCATCACAAAAAATCATTACAAATTTGAAAATGTTTATAAGTAGTTCTGATTGCTAGATTACAATGTCTTTTCAATATAAAAAATCACATTCTTTAGTCCCTAAGCACTTTCTAGTAGGTTTTGTATGTTCTTCTCATTTGAAATACATGTGGGTCTTGAGGAAGACCTAAAGGAGAATTCACATGATAACCCAATTGCATGTTTATTAACAAAAGAAGTAAATTTAGTAGTAATTGAAGCCACCATCACTTAAAATCATTACAAGTTTGAAAATGTTTATAAGCAGTTCTAATTGCTAGATTATAATGTCCTTTCAACATAAACAATCGCATTCTTTGGTCCCTAAGCACTCTTATATCCTTCTCATATGACATACATATGGTTCTTTAGGAAGACCCAAAGGAGAATTCACAAGATAACTCAATAAACTTGAAAACTTGAAACTACTATCTCAGTCTTTATCTGTACTCAATAAACCCCTGTAGCTTGCGTAACAAGCTTCCATTGCTATAAGAGTGTCAATCATGTTATGAATATTCAGTTTTCCTCTTAAAAATGGTTTCTAACATAACTTATTATGCTTTGAACAACCATGGATTTTCAATTTTAAGGATTCTATTATGATTTGAAGGTAATTCAACCTTATGCATATAAGGTTAACAAGAAATTCTCTTTGCATATGATTTGAGGATTCCTTTATTTTTAAATATTCCCTTATGCTTCTTGCATTGCCTTATTAATCAAAAACAAGAAATGCTTTCATAAAAAAAAATACAAAGACATAAAGTTAGCAATTATATTTTTAGAAAAATTATGAAGTGAATATATAATTATAGGTTATGTATCTGTTGTAGGTGTAGTACATGTCCAAATCCATAAAGTCAGAGGGATTATGTCATTTTCAACTTATATTTGGATTGATTTCATTTTTTTCAAGCATGATTCTAAGAGTATCTCATTGAACAATTTGTCAAATTATTAAATCTACTTTACCTTGACAAATATTTGAAATTCAGCCTTGAACATCATGCGTGCAACTGCCATTATCTTTTTATCCCGCATTAGGACATGGAATTAATAACAGCCAAATTGACTATTTATGTAAACTTGCAATTATTTCTCAACAGGTGAACTAATATGCTTGGACGCAAATGTTAGAAAATGATATTGCTTTCTAATTTATATGAGCTTAAGTTTCTGTCAACTTTTGAATTATAATTGCTAAATTCTATTCATTTGGTAAATAGAGAAGCAAGATGGCTAAGCTCTAATTTGGTTTAAGTTCAAACTTAATTAAATTAAGAGCTGAAACTTAATTAAATTAAGAGCTGAGAGATCTTACCAAATTGAACTAAAATTTTTATATGGATATGAGCTAATTCCTATATCTAAAATTTTAAGTGCTCTTAAGTTGATGCATAGTTATTATTTTATATTCAACATGTATAGGTTTGCGACGATTAATTGTAATGCATTGGTTTTTATAACTAATATAATTGAAGTACAAGTTGTGACCACAAAAAATAATAGATTTGATGTCAACACAGAGAATGAGGGAACATTAGTTAAACATAATATTTGTGAGTAGCAAGTAGAATGGTTTCTTTTGAAGATGAATATGGTGACGATGAAAATGAGCATGATAATGATGATGATGTAGTTAATGATGTGGGTTTAGTTTCTAAACATCAACTTGTGAAATTCCTCAAGTTAATATCTTATATGGCCATCAATTAGTTGAAATTGATTCAAGTGATTAAGGGGTTTTTTTTAGCAACGATGAGTATCCTAATGTTGAGGAATTCAATGAGCCATAATGAAGACCAAGTATAAGTATCAGGCATGAAATAACCAATATGGTACCTCAATAGTCATTAGGTATAGAATTTACAATTGTAAAGGAGTTTAAGGATGCAATGTTTAATTATATGTGTAAACAGGATTTAACGTGAGATAGAAGAAAAGTGAAAACAATAAGGTTATAGTTAGATGCATTGAGAGATGTTCATGGGAGTTGTATGCTAGATTTGACTAAAATGACAAATGTTTTAAGATAAAGACTTATAACCCGAATCATAATTACTATACAACAAACAAACCTATAATGGTGTCTTCAAAATTATTAATGAGATAGTTCAAGGATATAATACTTGAGAAGCCTTCTATATCAATATCGAAGATGGTTAAAGAATGTAGGAAGAAGTTAAATCTCTTTGTTAGCCCTAGTTTATACAAAGCAGTGAAAAGGAGATTAAAAAAGGAGATGGCTAAAAATTTTATGAACAAATATGCCAAGTTACAGAGGTATATTCATGAGTTGAGATTGATCAAACCTAGATCCACCATAGAGTTAAAATTATCAAGGAATCAAGAGAATATCTACAAGTAAGTTAACAAAAAAAAATTTTAAAAAATTTACGTTGAATATTTCAAAACTTATTTAATATTACACTTATTTGTTGCAGTTCAAACCATTATATGTTTGCTTTAAAGCAATGAAAAGAGGATCGAGACATCAGAGGCCAATATTTAGCCTTGACAGTTTCTTTTTAAAGATAAAAATTCAAGACCAATTACTAAGTTCTATTAGAAGGGATGGAGATGAAGGGGTCTATCCATTGGCATGGGTAGTAGTTGAGGTTGAAAACACTAATTTATAAAGGTGGTTTGTTAGTTTCCTAGCCATAGATTTAGAGTTAAATAACAGAGATAGAGTGATTATCATATTTGACATGTAAAGGGTATTATACATATTCACTTTATATGTTTATAAAACACATTTGTTTATGCTAAAGAATATCATTTTCGAATTTATAAGAGATGTGGAAGAAACTCTGCCTAATGTCACACATCAAATGTGTACAAGACACATCTATCACAATTGGCATGGGCATTAGAGTGGGAAGGACTTGTAAAGACAGTTTTGGAGTTGTGCATGGATAACATTTATTCAAGATTTCAATGAGCAGTTAAAGAAAATTGATAAAGTAAAGCCTATTTGTGTTGTAGCCTTGTTAGAATATTTAAATGAGAGGCAAACAAGAAATTATCAATCCTTTTAATCTAAGTTCTCAATAGTTGACAATAACATGAGTGAAAAATTCAACATATGGATTCTACTAATAAGAGATAGACTGATAATTAGCATGCTAGATATGATTAGAATCATGGTTATGCAAAGATATCCAAATAGAAGATTGTTTGTACATGGTTGGAAGATAGTCATTGCTTTATTTATTGTGAATAAATTAGAGCAAAACAAAAAAGAAGCAATGCAATAGAGAATAACTTGGAACAGAGATAGAGCATATGAAGTGTCTAGAGCCAATGGTAATCATATCGTTAAGATTGGCTGAGAGTATACAAGTAGTTGTAAGGCATGAAATCTATACGGTTATACACGTAAGCATGTTATAAGTGTGATAAACCATTCAAAGCAAAGGGTGAAGTCTTTGTAGATTATTGTTACAAAAAGTCTAAATTTCTGCATGTATATGACCATGTGATGAATCTAAGTTTGAAATTTTTTTAGCCAGATTCTAGATAAGGAACAATAAATCTACCTACTAAGAGAGTTATATTAGGAAGACCTAAAACGGAAAGAAGGAAAGACAAGAATGAACCAAAGAAAGAAAGCAATGTAAACAAATTGTCTTAGAGATGACAAGTGTAAAGGTGTAGTAAATGTGGTACAACTGGCCAAAACTCCAGAAAATACAATAAGGATCAATGTTTTAAATACTATACCAGTACCAATACCGAATTTAGTTCTAAAATGGTATTGTACTAGTACTGATTTATATCGGTACCATTTCAGGTTATTTTTTTAAATTATAAATCAATCTTTAAATTATAGAAAATTTACAAAATAGTCCTCTTACATATTGTGTTTTATATTTTTAATTTTACTTCAATCATGTCTCAAAAATTTAACAATAATATAAATTTAACATAACAACAACTATATATTTATTCCTATTTATTGTAAACATCAAGTAAAAAATTGATAAATCCTAATTATCATTTGTAAACTCTAATCCATTAATAGTTGATACAATCCTCTTTTAATAATGCTTCAATTAGCATAATTTCATATTCAATTCCATGAAATTGATTTAATTTTAAATTAATTAGTTATAATTTAATCATAACTTGATAAATCTCAATTATAATTTATAAACCATAATCGAATAATAATTGATACAATCCTTTCTTAATAATAGTTTAATTAGTATAATTTCACTTTCAATTTCATAAAAAATTAATTCAATTTTAAAATAATTAGACATAATTTAATTGTAAATTGATAAATTTTAATTATAATTTATAAATTTCAAACTAATAAAAATTGATGCAATTTTCAAACTCTCGAAATTACATCAATTGTTATAAATTATCATGAATAGATTTTAGAGTGTACCCAATTAAACTTTGGCCTTTTATAAAAAATAAATTTTAATTAATTAATTAATAATAAAAGATTTACATAGTTTTTGTTTAAAATTAAAAGACTAATTATTAATCATAAAAAAATAACAGATAATATAATATCTATTAAAGCAATGCATGAGTTTCAACTTTCAACTTTGTGGAACTGATTCCAACAATTAATTAGATTGAAATATTAAGTTCAAATCCTAATATCAAATTAAATTCCTATTATGCAACTTTGCAAGCTTACTCTGTAGTTAAAAATGCCAAAACAAAAGTGCAAAGGTGAAGTGAAGACTAGAAGGGTAAAGCAAAAAGCATCAATGCCTGGCGGTGGAAAACTGGTGGTGTCGCAGGGAGAAGGGCCAAATGACAGGCATTGGTACTGGAGTTGGCGTAGAGTCGCTGGTCGCTAGTCATTGGAGAAGTTGGTCATGCAGAGGAGAAGACAATGATGAGCAACGAGGAGCAAGCAATTTTTGGCTGAAAATTTTCTTTAATTTTCAATTTTGTCCTTGATATGGTACCAAAGACATGATACCGACTGGTACCAAACGGAATGACCGGTACTATTCTCTGGAAAAGTAAGGATTAGTATCGTTTCGTTTCTATATTGATATGATATATTCCGGTCGATACCGACTAGAATTGAATGATATTTAAGACCTTGATAAGGATAATTCATTAAATGTAAGTTAATTTTTCCTTTATTTCAAATCTTTAATGGTATTTTGGCAAGAAAACTAATTAATGTGAAACTCTATTATTTCAGGTGCACAACTAAGAATATTATACAGCTCCTCAATTTCCATCTGAGGTATATTCATAGGTATTTTCATATTTTATGTATTGTTCTTTGATGTATAAGTTAAATTTTTGGTCCACATGGGTAGTTGATAGTAATATTATAAAAAATAATGCTCAAAATATTATCATACTAAGTCAACATAGTATTTTAATAAATATCATATTATGTAATTTGAATTCATTATTATATTTTCCTTTTTTTCAATGGCTACATTACGCATTATTTAACTTTTTTTTCCTTTATCAGACTGGCATTTCCACACATTCCTACAAGAGAAAGTTGAAAAATATTGACTCACATTCATTAAAGTTAGCTTTTGAACCAAAGGGTCCTAGATTTAAAGGCCATCTAAGTATAACTTCATAATAACTGCAAGCTGATGCAAGGAGGAGAAAAGCATTATTATCAAAAGATTGTAAAATATCAAAAGATGTCTTTTCCCAATCTACTGCAAATGAAAGAAGCAATGTGGAACCAAAAAAATTGTTATATATATTTTTAACATGTATGATTCAATTATCTTTTGGATATGATTATGAAACTTGATATTATTTTTGGCAATATATGATGCATGCATATTTTTTTGGATATGTGATATATGATTAATCAAATTTCAGTGCCTTCCTTTACATGTATCCATACATTAACATAGATTCAGATTTAAACAAATATAGTAAATTGCAATAAACAATAGAAATGGCAACACAAAATTCATTTTAGATGTCATTATAAACATCAATTCACATGTCATTACAGAAGTCAATACAGGTCACTGATATAGAAGGCAATACATTTCATCATGATTTTATTATTGATAAGAGTTCATATTATATGATTTTTCATGGAATTTTGATGTTAAATAACTCTTATTTTAGTGTTTAATTGTTTAATTTATATCTTTACATGTTTAATTTGCAGTTTAACACTCAAATGAAGTAAAAGTAAAAATAAAATAAAATATGATGAATGGAGTAAAATTAGGAGCAAAACGGTGGTAGAAAGTGACCTTACATTTAACTCCTTAATACCCATTTTTTGCTTTGTCCTAAGAATTAAACGTGGGTAATAGTATGACACTATTTTATTCCCTGCCAAGTACGTTTTAGTATCAGTTGAGTTTTTTCCACCTAGATCTTGTATCTGATTGGTTGCAACTTATGCAACTTTTCTCCCACTTGCTTCTAGCATATAAAGGGAGCATCTGAAGCCAAAAAGAGAGAGAGAACACTAGAGAGACATGAATTTGTAGAGAAGATTCAAATTACTCTAGTTCTAAAGTTATTTTCTCTTGTTCTTCATCTTTTTTTATCTGTTTTTTAGATCTCAGTTTGTATTTAAGGATTTTTGAAGCTCAAGCACGTGATTCAAGCTCGTAAACTTGTTTATAGTCTATTTATGGTACATTCTAACCCTTTTTTTACATTGAAATCCATCTTTTGTTATCATTTGTTCAAGAATATGATGAGAATGAATTGTTTCTTACTTCAAATGAGTGACTGAATTTGTATTTAGCTTGAAAATGGTTTTAAAATGATTTAGATATGTGTTGAACATTATTCCATCCTTGATTGAGGATTTTTCTTTACTTAAATGATGAGATTAATTCTTATTCCAAACTAAACATTTAGAATATAGTTAAGAAACAATTTATGATCTAAGAAATCTACCCAATTTGTTGGATAAATCCTTAAGCAACTTAATTTAAGTCATTGACTAACTAAACTTTAATTTATCTTGAGGGTCATAATCTGAAAATTAGAAATTTTTTATTTTAAATTTCTTAAACTTTAAACCTAATGCTTAAGATTGAAGAATAACTAAACTTTAACTTAAGTAGTTAGAGAAAAAGTTGTCTTAATCATAGCATTATTTTGATTTAGTGAAGTGACCCTAGGACAGTCTTTTAATCCATATTTAATCCATCTAGATCATTGAAAACTAATTTCTTAACTAAGTTATTCTGCATAACTTATTATTTTTGGCTCATTTAGCAATTTTAGTTAA
>JAOXYD010000008.1:8754323-8771385 GCA_028565735.1 Pinacopodium congolense
ATTTTGCCCCCACTGCTGCAGGACCTGGTATACCTGAAATTAAAGCTTACTTGAATGGAGTTGATACTCCTAACATGTATGGTGCTGCACCATTGATTGTTAAGGTAATTGGTATGTCCTAAAATCAGATTCTTTACATTACCACAAATAAGGAGAGTTAATTTGAGACCACAACAACTTACGTTTGATTGATCCCATAAAATCTGAGTTTTCTTTAAATGGAGTTGCCTGGCACTGGATTCCATAAGCAGTTTGATCATTTTCTGGAAATGATTCTCCAAGATTGAAGCAGTTTATATTCACGACCTGCTTCAGGTATGGAATGAGGCTGTTATCAGTAGTCAGAACAGTTCCACGAGTTCTGTCAACAAAAATCATTCACAAATTCCTTTTTCTCCTTTAATCTTTTCACTTTTCTTATATTACCTGAAATGCTAGACCTCCATAGGGCATTAGTTTATATATATATATATAAAGTAAAATCTAAAGCCTCCGGACTTGAAAAGACTAAATAGCAATGCAGAAGTCCAACTTGTAATCTATTTGTGGCTGCAACTAGACAGACACACATCACTTCTTTGCCAATGCAGATATTTGGGAGCATTGCAGCCGTCTCAGCTGGGCTAGATTTAGGGAAAGAAGGACCTTTGGTTCATATTGGCGCTTGCATTGCTTCCTTATTAGGCCAAGGAGGACCGGACAACTATCGTCTCAAGTGGCGCTGGCTTCGCTACTTTAACAATGATAGGGACCGCCGCGATCTCATCACATGTGGCGCTTCATCAGGTGTTTGTGCGGCTTTCCGAGCTCCAGTTGGTGGTGTCCTGTTTGCCCTTGAAGAGGTAGCAACATGGTGGAGGAGTGCACTCCTCTGGAGGACTTTTTTCAGTACAGCAATTGTTGTGGTGGTGCTTAGGGGCTTCATAGAAATCTGCAAATCAGGAAAGTGTGGGCTCTTTGGTAAAGGAGGATTAATCATATTTGATGTAAGTGATGTCACTGTGAGGTACCATTGGATGGATATCATTCCAGTAACACTCATTGGCATAATTGGTGGAGTTTTGGGAAGCCTCTACAATCATCTACTCCACAAAGTTCTCAGATTATATAATCTTATTAACCAGTAAGGGATTACTCCAACTTGTGGATGTAGATAGCATAAGAAGTAATGATCTTAGTTTGATAAACACTCTGCTAAAAGTAGCTCAGGTTTCTTTTCTTCAACACCACACATGAAACAATTCGCGTCTTGAAAGTAGTAAATGAAAAAAATTTATTAATTTCTTACTGGAGCTGCCAGGTTGATTCGAAACTGAATATTGTACATGTGAGACTTTGCTGATAATGTTTCTTTTGTGTGCTGCAGGAAGGGAAGAATGCATAAGCTTCTCCTAAGTCTGGCAGTTTCACTTTTCACCTCAGTGAGCCTATTCAGTCTTCCATTCCTTTCAAAATGTCAACCTTGTGATCCCTATGGATCAGAGGCTTGTCCGACGAATGACCGGTCAGGCAACTTCAAGCAATTCAACTGTCCTGATGGCTACTTTAATGACCTTGCTACTCTACTTCTTACCACAAATGATGATGCTGTTAGAAACATCTTTTCTTCTAACACTCCTAAAGAATTTCATATCACATCTCTCCTCATTTTCTTTGCACTCTACTGCATTTTAGGACTATTTACCTTTGGAATTGCTGTACCTTCGGGACTCTTCCTTCCTATCATCCTTATGGGCTCAGCATATGGCCGCCTGCTTGGCATTGCAATGGGATCTTACACTAACATTGATCAGGGGCTCTATGCTGTTCTTGGTGCAGCTTCTCTCATGGCTGGCTCAATGAGGATGACGGTTTCCCTTTGTGTAATTTTTCTGGAGCTGACCAACAACCTCCTGATACTTCCCATAACCATGCTAGTCCTCCTAGTAGCCAAAACTGTGGGAGACAGCTTCAACCCAAGCATCTACGAGATTATCCTGGAACTAAAAGGCCTGCCTTTCTTAGAAGCAAACCCAGAGCCATGGATGAGAAATTTAACAGTTGGTGAACTCGTTGATGCCAAACCACCCGTTGTCACACTTTCTGGAGTGGAAAAGGTGTCGGGGATTGTAGAAGTCCTAAAAAATACGACTCACAATGCCTTCCCAGTCGTTGATGATGAGTCGGGAGAAACAGAATTGCATGGATTGATACTGAGAGCTCACCTCATCAAAGTTCTGAAGAAGAAGTGGTTCCTGCAGGAGAAAAGGAGAACAGAGGAGTGGGAAGTGCGAGAAAAATTCGACTGGGTTGAGCTGGCTGAGAGGGAGGGGAAGATAGAGGAAGTAGTTATTTCAAAAGATGAAATGGAGTTTTACGTCGATCTGCATCCTCTCACTAATACAACACCTTACACAGCTGTGGAGAGCATGTCGGTAGCAAAAGCCATGGTGCTCTTCAGAAAAGTGGGACTCCGCCATATGCTTATAGTTCCCAACTATCAAGCAGCTGGGGTATGTTCAAAAAACAAAGACATCATCTTACATTCATGACCATTAAATCAAACTGTTTTCCGACTGTAACATGAATGATTATTGCAGCGACGGTATATCCAAAAGGCCAAACATTTATTTATATGACGTGTGCTTCATTTGTAGGTTCCTCCGCTTGTCGGAATCCTTACCAGGCAAGATCTGAGGGCACACAACATCTTGACCGCCTTCCCTGACCTGGCAAGATCCAAAAGCAGAGAAAAGCCCCACCAAGTATCTTGACATTGGCGAATTGTTTGGAACCCTGCTTGAGTTGTGCATTTTTTAATCAAGTTTCGAAGAGATTTGATGTGTCATAAAGAACCTATGAAAAACATTGTTCGATTTTGTTTTTTTAGACCTTTGTACACCGCTACATATGTTAATCCCTTTCTACAGAAAGAAGGAATATAACAGAGTGGTCTTTGACAAAAATTTCAGCTGTAGCCAATCTTCCCAGATGTTACCTATTACATATAGTTCTCAGATGTCTCTTCATCTTCTTCAAGTAGCATAGCCGGATTCCTAGAGGGAACCTGTGGAAACCTTGTAATTTAGTGGATGAGAAATCCTCATGAGCGCTTTTTCTTCTTTCCTGATTTTTTCTTGAGGCGTGCTCCTTGGCCTCTTTTGAAGACAGCCAGAACTTCAATGCTGCAACCATATTCCAAAATTCACTTCTAACTATGTATAATGTCATTCACCTTCTCAATGATGAAGAACAAATGCATTCGAGGTTATGCCATCAGGTCACTATTCTATCCTACCCTAAAACTAAGAAGTATACTCTTTTGGAAACAACAGATAATTCAAGGACCTTTTCAGGTGCCTAGACCAGAATTTCGTTCCAGATTTCTTATTCTTCTTTAGTTGCTACCTCCTCAGCTGAAGGGCCAGCTATTCTCTAGACTCTAATATAACAAATAGTATCATACTAACCAGATCCCTGAAATAGTATTAGATAAGTGAAAGCAAAGAAAGAGCACCTATCATTATTGGATCATGAAAAATTTCATGGTGTAAAAGAAGCACACCTTTGGGTACCGGGAAAGAAGTTAAAACCATGAGCCTTTTCTAAATGCCATCTCTTGCTAGACAACAATGTCTTGCAATCCTGTGTATAATGGGACCAGTTAGCAAATAAAGAAAAGGAAAAGTAGTTCTATGGACATCATGGCATTTCTATAGCAGCCGTTAAACGCCAAAAGTACCTCCTTGAAACTGTCCCATCCACAGCTTATATAGATGAGCGTTTGGGGTAGAGACTGAGGATCCCCCAACGCTGTTTTGGTTCCGACTTGAACTGAAGCTTCCCTTGCACGTAAAATCCATGGTCTCTTCTCATCTTTAAGTTTAAGGTGAGAACTGAAAATTGGTTATATAATTTCTTCTAGACATTAATACAAGAAGTAAACTTGATAGAAACAACTGCAGTCTCAAACTGATAAACAGAATACTAGAGAACAGTCTACCTCTCAGGCGATGACTTCTGCTCTTTCCCGATCATTGATAAAGTCTTTAATGCATCAAGAAGACGTGCATCCAATCCTTTTCTAGGAGGATCGACAACAATAACATCTGATCCCATGAGCCATGAAAAAGGTTCCTATGGGACATCATGGGAAAAAGTCATCAGCT
Source organism: Pinacopodium congolense (assembly GCA_028565735.1). NCBI lineage: Eukaryota > Viridiplantae > Streptophyta > Magnoliopsida > Malpighiales > Erythroxylaceae > Pinacopodium > Pinacopodium congolense. Next base: position 8,758,472 of record JAOXYD010000008.1, read on the forward strand.
GTGAACCATTTAAAAGTAGTTGTACATGCAAATTTTGAGAAAACCTGGGACCAAAGTTGAACACTAACATCTGACGCGTCTGCATGATGCCAGCTGATGCTGCTTTTTCCTACATTTGGAAACCGTTCAACTGTCTTCTCAAAAGATAACTTTGACTCTTTATTGACTTCAATACATTTAACAGATCTGTAAAGCAACTTGAACAATGTTGCAATTGAATTTCTTCTGTATCAAATGAAAATCAAGATCTTAGAGACTTAAAAACTAGCACAGATCTTGCCTGCATTTTCTAGTGGCAGCCAATGATAATCCAATTACACCAGCTCCTGCATACAAATCAGCAACTGATGCTCCATTAGGAACATACTTTTGTAACCTCCGCAGCAAAGCATTGAAAGCCTGAATTTTAGAGAATAAATTAAGGAAAATTAGGCAATTGAAGTCAGGCTCATGAAACATTTTCCAGATAATATGTGGACTGGGGAATGATGGATAAAGAAGTGAAGCCATCAACATATGTGCGTGCAATTACTTCATACTTTTATGGAGATTGACAAGCACATTCATCAGGAGGAAAATTCTGAAGAAAGCATATTCAAGGTATGATTGTTTTAAAAAAATATATCTATATATATATATTTGTTTTTTAATACAGACAAGAAAGGATGACTGGGTAATTCATGTCATTACCTGCGTGTTTGCTTGTCCAAAACTGGATGGAGCCAAGGATATGTCGATTCCTCCAACATGTTCCCAGAAATCCCTTTCACCCAAGAGATGCCTCCACCTATTCCCAAATATAATCTGCATTATGGTAATAAGTTTTGCATAAGAAAGATTTAAAAAAGACAGGATATTTTATTTGTCACTTCTCAAACATCATTCCAAAACTATAATGTTATAGCTTTGGAAACATTTTTCATGAAGACTACAGTTTTCTTACTTTTAACTTTTATTGCACTCATAGTCCTTACCATCCAACAAAGAAACAAGCTAAGAACAAGTTTCCATATATGCATAACATAGAAAACAGTTAATATTACTCTTTGCTCCATCATTTGTTATCTCTAAGCACTTCTCTTCAGGAAAGTCATAACTCACGTTGTTAGTTGATGTTTGAAAGTTAGCCCACACGGAATGAATAATTCGGGCAGTAATCCTGGATCCTCCATTTCTCCACAAGAACTGCATAATGATTTATTAGATAAATACATTGGCATGCGTGTTACACCATATCACCAATAACAGAAGCATAGGATCTCACGTTAGCCAAGGCATCTAGTTTTTCATAGTTAGGAGACTTTTCATTTCTTGAATTCCAAACTAGGGCAACCTGCACTTTGCCTGGGAGAAGATATGGAACCAAGTTAAATACTGAAAGAAATTCAAACAAATTCCTGAAACTAAAACATTTCAGAAAGCACAGCAACATTAAGAAGCTCAGGATTTAACCGTTTTTATATCTGTCTGAGGCAGGAAGTGACGTGTTGTAAGTTGTGACAGCCATCTGGAAGATAACACATGCATCTTTTCTCAAACACAAGAACCACAAGTTACCATGATACTACATTAAAAACAGACTTCCACATAAGAATTTCAGGTCAATATGAGTACGTTGATGTCATAATCACCTGAACATATCGCAAATCACCAGTCCCCTCATCCTCATCATATGGCGCAATATTCAACTCAGTGATACCTAAAGATCAACCGAACTGTAAGAAGCACATAATTCAACAATCGAACGCTCAGGTACCTAATGCAGGAAAACTGACATTAGGGGGCTCGACAGATCAGTGACATCAATTCACCTTGTCTCAACAGTTCAACCGCAGCATTAATACTTGGATGATGAGCTACAAAAAGCCATATTTTAAGAAATAAGCTATGCGAAAGAAAAATAAAACACAATTCAATAGCATTTAAGAGCCGTTAAGAACCCAACAAAGGTACCAAAAGATAGTAACTTGAATATGGACCTTTACACTCTGGAATGTCCACCACATCATGAGTGCCCTCCTTGTACAGCCCAATCAATGGCTGCATCGAGGAACCGCGAACAGCTAGTTTCGCTCGACACCTCCATCCCCACTGTACACCGAGAGCATAAAGTCAAAACGCCTCAATCGGGTAAAAAGAAGTAGGAAATAAAAAACAAAACATTCATGTAAAATCAAACAGAAACCAGCATGTACATACCAATCTACAGCTATCGAAAGTGAAATCAGAAACTCCGACTCCTTCAAAGAAGTTCTCGACCTCCTTCAGAACAGTGGGGCGGTGGAGATTCAACTCTTGGGTGCACCCAGAGCATCTAATAACAACAAATGCAAATTTTCAACAGCTTTTCAGACAATTCCAAATAGAAGAGAGTGGTTAACAAAGATTGTAGGAATGTGTAAAAGCATACGACTGGAAATGAGGACACTGAAGGGCACAACTTTGATTGGACGAGGAAGCTAGGTTGAGGTCTGCAAGTAGTGGGGAAGGGGGCTTGGCTGGCGGAGGAGAGGTGCGAACTGCCAGGGAGGAAAGGCGGCAGGTGGTAAGTGGAGAAGAGAAGACGCAGAGAGGCATTTCGAGCCAGTAGCCCGTAAAGTAAAGAGAGTGGCAAGAATGTAATGGATAATGTTATACGCCTGCCTATAAGTATCTTTGCAATCCTTTGAATGCCGTCTTTTGTTCTTTCGAATAATGTTAATTATAAAATAATTTTTAAATTTTATTAAATTTATTAAATAATTATTGCATATATTCTTTACTTCTTATAAATATAATTTTAATTTTTTAATAATTAATTAATATAATTTAATATAATATTTATAATTATTAATATTAATTTTTACATATTTTTAAATAAATTACAATTTAAATTAATATAAACAAAATAACAATCGTTAAACTATCATAACTTAATATTAATTTATCAAAAAATAATAATTTTTCCATTCATATTAATATTAATATTTATTCATTTATCAAATAAATATGAACTTAAATTAATATAACAAAAATAAAAAAATAGATACACATTAATAAATATTAATAAATCAGATTATCATCAAGTAATAACTTTTAATCATCAAACCATAATCAATCAAATCCAAATACATAAAATAAAAAAAAATACTACAATTAACATCACTATCCATATTATGATCACTATAAAACAGAATTAAAGCCTAAAAAAAATTAACAGTTAACGTATATAAAATTTAACACATACATCTAATAATATAAAAAAGAGGAGAATAATCTAAAAATACATGAATCTTTATTATCCATGTCACTAATTGTTAAAATCAATCCGGATCTAATGATTATCTATTATAAAACCCTCGTCAAGAAGAGGAACTTGATCATCTCACTCATCCAATCTCATCTACATATCAACTTCTTTCCAACAAACATCATCATCTCCTTGTAAATCACTCTCATTTAGAAAATTTAACTCCTCAAGTACTCAACCAGTCGAAGTATTGATATGATTAAAAGAAATAGTATTATTGTCACTAATAGTTCTACTTAAAGTCCTAATAAACAAATAAAATCAAATTACTAACAAGATTATAAAAATAATATTGAACATAATAATAACAATAACAAAAAGAACATACCTCTATCGAAACTTCAGATTATATCTAGCATAAAATAAATTATTTAACCTCTTATACTCCAATCTATTCTTCTTCTTTAAATAGATGAACTCGAACATACTCTAATTCTTTTTACATCCAATTGCACTTATACACTAACTCAATATACAAATTGCAAACCTGTGCAATTCTATAATATTACTACCAAACTAGTCTCGACAAACAATTGTAAAATAAAAAAAAAGATCTCATAAACAAAATGAAGCAATAATTAATTGTAAACAAGTAACAAAAGTAAAGAAATATATACCTGGATTGATCTTTTTCCTATATCATACTGCTAAAAGTAACCTAAAATAACCAGTAGCCTCATTATATGCCACTATTTATGAGTTGAGGAAGTCTTGCATCATCTCATAACTAACTATAGTGGTAATGATTTTCAACATTCATCTGTTAACTTCATATCTCTTTTCATAATAATACGAAAAACAAACACTTAAGTTGAGGAATACCCCAGCAATAAATAAATGAGTATATAGTTGGTTTTTTCATCTGCTATGAATGATAGATAGCAAAGGGATGTACAATGTAGGTTTGTTCTTTAAATTGGCCATTATAACTTCTTTTGCTTTCTCCATGGCATTATAAAAGTATTCTATCTTCGGCTTATTATCATTATCCACTAAACGAAACATTCTAATCAAAGGCTCATAAACTTTAACTACAAACTAATTATTGGACTAAAACTCCCTATCCTAAAAAATAATGGAAGTAGTCTTTAATTTGGCATTGGACATGATATGCTAAGAAACTACCCACTTATTGCTAATAAACACCTGTTACAACTCCTTCTTTAATAACACAAATCTTTGTAATGTTAGAAAGTTAGTGGCATATCTGGCAACCGCATGATGATTATAAGTTCCCCCCACTAGTAAACTCCCTCCTCATCAAGTTCAACACTTATATATAGTTATAAATAAATCTGGTCACCTTCTTTTCCTTCATTACACTCTCTGTTATCATAGGAAAATGTTTACTATTTACACAAATCTTCCAATATTAATTTGATACAGTAAGCAGCATATGAAGTCCAAAAGAAAGAGTTATACATATTTTACAATATGTAAAATATAATCACTATTCTGAATTATACCGAATGTATCATTTAACTTTAAAAATATGATCCCTTTCATAGAATAAACCAAGAAATTGGTGTAGGTCTCCTAATTCTTACTAGTCCAACCATCATATATGATGAAACACCCATGAAAAGCCCAAGTCATCCTTTTCTTTTCTAAATAGTATCTCATCTTAACAAAAGACTTCGTAAGAAGTTTACCTCTACAATCATGCATGGAAGAACCCTCATATCCCATATCATAAGAGGTAATGACATCTACCATAGATTGATAATAATGTGATTAAGAAACATTAAATGACATATTTGTATTATATCACTATCTAGTCATAGCCATATCTACTTGATTACTTGATTTCCTTATTTACATAGCACTATAAATAAAAGGTTGAGCCCTTAGAGTTGTTCTTTAAAAAAAAAAAAACTAACAAATGACCTATTTCTTTTCTATTTAACTTCGTTATTGCTTAAACCACTTCATTCTTACTGAGTAGAGGGATAGAAAGTCCTTCAACATCCGATCCACTCGCATCATCTTTACCAACATTAGCTCCACTAATTTTGAAAAATGAACTTATACTGTTAATATTGAAACTCATTATGCCTCTTTTATCTTTCTTTATTTGATACTTCTTTATTAAAGTCTTCATTTGTTACCTTACATCATTAAAAACCTTCTTATAAGGCTCTACGTCACCTTTTCTTCTAATCAAATGCATCTTTAATCTTGTGATTCCTCCACCTTTTAAAGTGTTTCCACAACAATTACATATAACCTGGCTCCTGGAACCAGAACTAAGAATCAATTTACTATAAGCCCATGTTAGATCGTTGAATCTCCCATAAGGGACTGAAGTATTATCAGCAATCCTTGATATCAAACTACCTACCATTTACTTGTCAAAATTAATGCAATTGATTAAGGCATTAAGCCAAATAAACTCATTGTAATTGATGAAACATATATAAATTATTACATAAATGCAATTGATGAATCTATTTGCTCATTTATGCATATAATTACATGAATATACATTTAATTTTATGAAAATAGCATAATTTTACCTATAATTGAAATTCTTAATTTCAAATAAAATTGGAAAAAAATTCAAAATTTACCTAATCAAATGTAATTGATGATTTTATTGGTTCATATATACATCTAATTATATGAATATAATTCAATTTTATGAAGTATAACATAATTTTATTTAAAATTGAAAGTTCCTAATTTTACAATTTCACCTAAAATTGAAAAAAATTCAAAATATACCAAATTGATGGTTTGATTCGCTCATTCATACATATAATTATATGAATATATTCAATTTCATGAAATATAATATAGTTTCACTTAAAATTAAAAATTTTCAATTTCTTAATTTTACCTAAAATTAGAAACAAAATTCAAATTATACCAAATCAAATACATTGGATAATTCTATTAACTCATTTATGTGTTTAATTACATGAATATATTCAATTTCCTGAAACAAAATACAATTTTACCTAAAATTGAAAATTTCTAATTTCACAATTTCAACTATAATTGAGAAAATTCAAAATTTATCAAATTAAATGTAATTAATGATTTTATTAACTCATTCATGTATCTAGTTATATGATTATATATTCAATTTCATGAAATACAATACAATTTCACCTAAAATTAAAAATTCTCCAATTTCTATATTCTTAAAATTGGAAAAAATTCAAATTCTACCAAATCAAATACAATTGATAATTTTGTTAGCTCAATTGTACATTTAGTTATAAGAATATACATTCAATTTTATAAAATATAACACAATTTCACATAAAATTGAAAATTCCCAATTTTAAAACCCTAAATACTTAAATTTGATGAATTAAACACTAATTAACAACAAATTGAATGAAAAATTAATGAAATTGAAAATTTTCAAATCTTAAAGTTAAAAAATTTACCAATTTCAGTTCAAATTATTCAAATTAGTTGGTGGAAATGAATGTAGATATTAAGAAAATACTAAGGGTCATACTACCTACCAAAATTTGACATGAAACTTTAAAAAGTATCGAAAAATAATTTGAAAATCATATCTATAAAATTTAATGTTTTAAGAGGTATTTTTAAGTTGTTGAAGTTAGATAGAGGTAGTGGGGAAGGATTAAAATAAAATGTATGAGTTTTTGAGGAAAAAATTGGATTTGTAGTAGAGCGATGGAATTGATCAAGAGAGAAGAATGAAAGAAGAAGAAAATGAGAAAAAAAGAAAAAGACTTCAGCCATGATTTAAACATAAGATCAATCAACCAATCAGCATTAGTCTACCAAATATTAAACTTTTTGTATTTACAATACCGACCTGACCAAAACTAATCAGTTTCAGCTTGACCTAGTTTTTAATTGGCCTATGCTAGTGACGGGTCGGTCCGGTATGAGCGGTATGCCGCTGGCCTATACCAACAATTAAAACACTGCTTTCAACCTTAATATTGGATTCGAGTCTTTAAAAGATTAGCCTTCCTTTTCTAGATTTGATTTTAATGTATTTTTTAAACTTAAAATGGAAGAAGCTAAAATAACAAAGTAAAACATGCATTTTCGACAAATAATTTTAAAGTCACATAGATGAAAAATATATAAGAAAGATTTATAAGTAAAGCATATTTTTGTCTCTTTTACAACGTATAAATCAAGCAGAGGTCATTACTATATATATCTTTTATGCAATTGAAAATTATGAATGATTAAATTTAAAAATAATTAAAATAATTAATATTTAAAACACTCCAAATTAGTTATCAAATTAATTAAATTCCATTCATGAAGAGATTACACCACCCATAGGTCCAATGTACATTCAACAAAATTAAGATATTTACTTTTTTGAAAAAAAAAAAGAGTTAACCTTAAAACTTAAGTGAAGCATATGTACCATCTCAATTACCATGAATATAGTAATTAAGATATGTTTCCACATAATTTTTTGATTTTGATATAAGTTGATACTTTATTCAGTGCCATCTCAAGAAATTCCTTGAACTGCAAATTCAGGTATTGCATATCCTTTCTCACTAAACTTGTCTTTTTCTCATATTATTGAAAATCATAAAGTCTTTTTAACTTCTATCTTTTTATTAGATTATCCAAAGTTTTTTTATCAAGCTATCAAAGATCCCTATTAGAAACATGCTATGCAACAAGAAATTTATGCATTGATGAAAATCAGACTTGGACCTTTGAGCATCGGCCACCAAGTAAACATGCGATTAATTTTAAGTAGGTGTACAAAATCAAGTATAAGTCTAACGACATTACTGAAAGCTTTAATGCATGTTCAGTTCCTAAAAGTCTTATGTAGGTCAAAAGCCTAGATTAATATGGCAGTTGTTCCAATTGGAAAACTTATAACTATAAGTTATGTATTAGTTATAGCTACAATATGACACTAAGAATTGTGTCAATTGGACATTATTAATGTTTTCCAATATAGTTATTTGCATGAAAAAGTGTATATGAAAGTACTACAAGAATTTATTAAATAAGGAGATAATCAAATTTGTCGATTTAGGAAATCACTTTATTGTATAAAACAACCTTTTAGAAATTGAATTTTTGTCTTTACAAGATTTTGGTTTCAAGTAATCTATTGCAAATAAATCACTTTTTACATATGTTCAAGGAACATTTTTTATTGCATCACTATTCTATTTGGATGATGTAGTTTTGGCAAGTAATGATTCCTTTACTATTAATCATCTAAAATGCTACCTTGATTCGATTTCCCAAATAAATTTTTTTTGGGAATCTTAAATATTTTCTTAACATTAAGATAGCTAGAATAAGGAAGGGATTGTTTTTGGTAAACAAAAATATACTCTTAATCTCCTTAAAGAAATAGGTCACCTTGATGGATAGCTTAGTAGTTCTCCCATAAAGCATCGTCATAACTTAATAGTAGGGGTAGGTGAACTAGTAAAAGATGGAAGTTAATATTGTTAGCTATTTAGTTGATTGCTTTATTTGACTATAACTCGACTTGGTATTTGCTATCTAGTACAATTTTTAAAGTTATTTTATGCAAGATCCTCATACGCCTCATTTATACGCAATCTATAGAATAATATGTTGCCTTAAGATAACCCTTAGTCAAGATATGTTCTTTTCGTTGCTATTTCATTGCAACTAATTGTTTATTATAACTTAGATTGGGTAAGATGTTTAATAACCAAGAGTTCAAAAATTGGATATATGGTTTTTTTTTTGTTATTAATTCAACTTGTTGCAAGTCTAAAAAGCAAACTACATTTTCTCATTCCTTAGCTAAACCAAAATACATGGCTATAGAGAATGGTACTAGTAAATATTACAACTACGTTATTTGTTTATATATATATAAAAGTTTCTTTATTGTCTCTCATGTCTTTGTGATAATCAAGTTATTTTCCACCTTATTGTTAATCTAGTTTTTCATGAATGTTTTAAGCATATTAAATTGATAGTCATTTTATTTGTGACCATATCATAAGCAATGAGTTTCATACAACTCAAGTTAATTCAAGTAATTAACATGGTGATCTATTCAGTAAAGTACTTGGATTCGCTTAGTTCCATCATTTACTAATCAAGTTAGGCATTTGCGCTCTTCATGCTCTAACTTGAGAGAGAGTATTGAAGATTTAGATATTAAAGATTGAGAAGTTAAATGGGTGAAGAAAATAGTGGCATTTAATTTCTAAATAGGAATTGTTCTACATGACCAAGGAGCAGAATGACCCTATTTATCCTAACCGTTATACTTCTATCTCCTTGATCAAGTACAATGGAAGATAGAAGTATAATGGCTAGGATAAACAATACCATTCTACTCCTTGATTAGCTACCGTTTTACTATTGTCCCTAGAAAATATTTTAGATTTGTAATTTTCGAAATATCTTCTTTATAATTGTTAGGTTCATTATACAATTACATATATTGTCTTTTTCGTATATTTGTCATAGTATATATTTTTATTCTATTGTCATAGTATATATTTTTATTCTATGTGATGCCCATAACATGTATTTAGCAATCTTTCTATCTTGGGTGCTTAATGCTAGTTGTTGGCAAATATTTAGGGATAGCTTTTTACGAGGGTCCTTAATTTTAGTCATCGTATATGTGTAATATATATATTGACCATCAATTAAAACATACATCCGATGTTTTTCCCAACCAAAGCCTTCCTTAACGCTGTCCTCCATATTCACTCTCTTCACTTGATTTTTGTTGCCAAATTTTGGCAAATTATTCTAATAGTTAATTCACAATTTGGAATAATAACCCGATGAGCGATTTCCTTGGATGGGAGAAAAAAAAAGTCCACAATGAGATTAGGATGATATAATCTTCGTGTAAACAACCAGATATTTCTGCTGTAATTTCAATTATCTCGCAGTCACATTGTTGCAAGATTATTCTTGTATATGTAGGACGATGAGGTAAGCTTCTGCTATGATCAGCTTCATTTATATTGAGCTTATCAGACATTTGAGATTGTTACAATTACACTGAACAGCTTTTCCATTGACGTTGAGCTATTCAAACATTTGAGATTGTAGTTAAAGAATTATTATCTGGGCAATATATATTTGACTCTGATGAACAAAAGCTTGTCAGAAATCAGTGCTGAAGCTTGAAGAAAGAAATTACTTGATTGTACACAATATCTTTGGCATTTACCCCCATAATGAAATCGGCATGAGCATAATCCTTGATGTATTGAATGGTGAGCTTGTCAACGTCATGGAACTTAAGGCTGTCAAGCAAAAGCTGGACGTCTCGGGCATCAGAAAGCGCGTCGTGCCCTCCATAGCTCATGAACATTGGAAGGTCATGCGGGATATTGGACAGGTTATAAACTGGTGGTTGAGCTTCTCCATAATGCATTACGTTGTAGTCTGCAGTTCCATAATTGTATTTTGCGACGACTCCATCTCGAACAGCTGAAAGCGATTTCCAAACGAAAACAATGGTTGTCACCTACGTATATAACTAAGAGTATGCGCTCCATTATTAAGCTTTGGCAGGGTGAGATACTTACTTTGAGCCAAATGCACCATATTCTTGGTTGATGTGGACTGGGGCTCATTCTTCAGAAATAGATCAACCGTGGAAGCATTCAGACAACAATTCTTGCCTTTTGTCGGTAGAAGGGAAGTGCATACAGTAAGTACAAATGGTTTGTCAAGAAACTTATCTTTTAAAATTGCAATAAGAAGCTGTTGTTGGCTTATAGATTAAGAAATCAAACGCCAAATTAAATTGTTTCAGCAGCTAGACAAAGATTTATACCAGTAAGTGCAGTCAACAAATCGTAGCAGTCAACTCCAGGATAAGCGCATAGAGCTTTAAGAAACTGAGCCACTTGCTCCCTGCCAAAAATACAACACCAGAAAATAAACAGTAAAGATTTTTATGTAGGAAATTATATTTACATCTTGTATAAATTTTGTTTCTATTATCAGATATTAAGTTCTTCCTTGCTTACCCTTTGGGATTAAACTCTGCAAGACCAAAGAGGGTGGTAATCTGTAGGCAGCAGACAGATTTTTAGAAACTTGCATAAGTGAATTGGAGAAAGGAACATAAATAACAATGCATTAAGCCCTTGCTCACCTCACCAACAAAGGATCTAGCAGCAACATCACCAAGTGCAGTGGTCATATGGCTCAAATAAGCTATGGGACTCAACAAGACAGCTGATTTCAGCTTGTCCACCAGTAGCCCTTCTGAGAAGGATGCCAAAGCTATCAAGGTTCCCTGTCAAAAACCAGTAAAAAATCAGAAAGCAAAAACATGATAGAACGATTTGCAACATATGATTTCCACCACAAATTTAGGACATTCCTAGCAGAGAAGTAACAACCTATGATTTAAGTACTACAAGTTCATTCTCTAAGTGCTAACACCTCCTAGCCTGGTGTGAGATAGTAATGAAATTGAAGGAGAATATTGGTACAAAGGCATAAGGGGAGGATCTTACCAGGGAATGGCCAACATAATGCATCTTCTGCCCTGCTTGATCATAAATATAATCAAAAACAGCAGGCAGATCAAAGATTACCAGTTCATCCCATGACCAATTCCAAAAATCCTGTCAAAGCAATATAAGAGAAAGAATTGAACTCTGAGGCCACAACATATTCAACACCTGGGTATAATGAAGGAATAGTTTCATGAACACTTGAGCTGAAAAAGTTCACCGAACACTAATTCTTTGGCAGCTACAGCAAATAGCTGTATTTGTTCTACCATGTCACTGAATTTCTCTAATCTTTTGAAATGGAGTCATCGTACCAGCTTGCATTATGATATTCTTAAAAGCATGGGGTATTAGTTTATGTCAAAGCTATTTGACCCTGGAACCACGATAAATTTACTAGCATATTTGTGTACTTTTATGCATGTCCTTCATTGTCTGACTTATCATGAAAGACCAAGGAAACAAAACAAAATGGCTTTTCATAAAATTGGAGATGTTGAGAAAAAGAGAGAGAGATAGAGAACCGCGTCCTTGGGATTGAGGGAGGTGTGTCGCCTGCTAAATCTTGTTCCTCTAGTGTTGGCAATCCAAACATCAAAGCCTTCATCAGCTAGTATCAATGGCAGGTTCTGCTCTGGTGAATTCAGGAGCCATGTCATTCCATCCTGCATACACACACAAATCGTTTGGTTAGAGGAAGAGAGACACCATGAGGAGTGTATCAACTACAAATGACAAAAAGAAGCTAAAATATCCTGACGAACATTCCTGAGATATTAGCATTGTTTCAGGTAAAAGAATATCAAATTTCTTCCAAAGAAACTTGAAAAACTTGGTTATACCTCGGACGAATATAACCAAATATCAACTAAGTTAGGACTTCACGTATATTTCCTCTTTTCTCTTTTACCAACTGAAACAGTTCCATGTCCCTAGACAGGCCACAATAGGCGTGCTAGGACGTGGTCGAAGTGTCGAACACGTAAAAATCAGAAGCCCACAAATGTGATCTAGTAGGTCTAAAAGCTCTTGTGGGATTCTATGAAATATATGCAGCCCACGTTAAAATGAAGACAAAGAAATGGGGTGATGCATGGCTTGCATGTGTCCATGAACTAGAAGACGAAATGGTAGGCTCTGTCCCTGAAACGGTGCTTGGTTTT
>JAOXYD010000008.1:8780348-8816521 GCA_028565735.1 Pinacopodium congolense
TATATTTAATAATATTTATTTATATAAAATTTATAATATGAAATTTATACAATATCTAAAATATCTTTTTATGTAATAAATAAATAGCTTAAATTAACTATTAAATTAAAACAAATTTAATTATTTAATAGTTAAAATATTAAAAAATGAATATAAATCAAAATTTTAATATATAAAAAGAAAGTATTAAAAGATTTTATATAATATTTTTATATTAAAAGAGTAAAAATTTTAAAAATTCAACATTTTTATTATAAAGATTGAATAATATTATGTATGAGTCATATGTTACTTAACTTTCTTATTTATAGATGAATATTACCTCTTTTTCTTATTTATTCTCGTGAGGTTAACAAGTGGATAAAAATACTTATGACCTAAGGCATATATCTTAATGGGTAAATAAAAAACTCATCATATTTGTTTAAAAAATTAGAGACACCTATTGATTTAATTAACATCGGTCGATGGATGTAAAAATTTTAAAATATATATTTTAATCTCTAAACTTTTTTAAATTTATAATAGCTAGTAAGATTTTAGTTTTTAACAAACCGATGTTTAAAACCTTACTTTAATACGAGATACTAAATATAATGCGACCTATTTCTGATGTTGTATGAAGTTGTGTTTTTTTATTCACATAAAATGTTGCAGAAAATAAAACAAATAAAACCTTATTGGTATTTTACATGCTCTTACTAAAACTCCTCGCTCTCTCAAATTCAAATAAGATTATGCTACTATTTCATTTTATTTTTAAGGTTTTATCTTTTTATTTTTTTAATTCTCTATACTTCCTATTAAACAAGTTTAAAGTATCTCTTTTTAATATATCAATACTTAAATACATGAAAGTAGTATTAATATATTATGAACTAGATAAATATTAGTTAGAATTTAAATGAATGTGAATTAATTTTAATTAATTCAGTTGATAACTAATTTACTTGTTAATTGAGATCAAGGCTTACATCACGCATAAAAGATATAAAATACAATAAAGTTTAACAAATAATCTATTAACATTAGGTTATAATAAGAAGAAAATGAATCTTAAAATGAAATAAATGATATACTAATAAATATGGTTACATATTTTATTAAAATACAAACATTTGAAGTATAGTTGAAGTTTTATATTTCTAATTTATACTTGTGTTGTGTGATTTCATTCTTGTCATAATTGAAGCATTAATCATTTTTCTTAACGTTGCTGGCTTTGAGTGTTTAAATTGTGATAAAAAGAGTCTTTTTCCTGGTTTCATGTAACGACTGTTCTGCAATTCTAGAGCCACGCATAATAATAAGGTCGGTCCTAAGCACGAATCAATTGGCGTTCTTCTTTATTAATTGTGAAGACAAACAAAAAGAAGAAGAAGAAGATAATACTGATCTCTAAGTTCATGAAATAATTAACGAGTTCCAGTTTTATTAAGCATATAAACTTGTAGATACCAAAGTTAGCAAACTGAAACCTTATAATAAAAAATGTTACATAAAGCATTTTATAAGACTTTTACATTAATATGTGGTGTGTCTACAAATTAAATTGAACATCACCTTGATCAAAATTAAATTTATTTGATCCTTTGCTCACACCAGATGTTTAATATCCCATAAATTTAAAACTAAAACTACTTAGCTGAATACTATTTGCATAAATATATTAGGACTGAAATTTTCATCATGGACGAATTTAGTTTGATATGATGCATGTGTAAAGACATCCTTATTCTGTCTGCTTAGAATTATCATTTTTTGTTTTAACATAATTTTAATTTTTCAATAACTCTAATAACAAAAGGCCAAAATCATGCATGGTGTCAAGCTGTTTTAATTTTGTTGTACGTTAACGATACTATAACTTCTTATAGTTTGATTTTTATTTTAATTCTTGATTTTTAGAAATTATTATTTATTCCATGTACCTTTTGCTTATTATTATTACTCAAAGTCCTCCTATCATTCTCAATTTTAAAAATAACAAATAAATAAAAAATGACTTCGTTTTTTATTAAGATTTATTAAGTAATAATAAAACAAGTGTTCTATTTAGGTCTTAAAAACGTAAAATCTTTATACTCATTATCTATTAACTCTTAAAGGATGTTTAATTAGGTTGTAGGTTGTGATTTTTTGTTATAATTTTTATGTTATATTTATAGATTTTTTATATCTATATTTTAAAAAATAAAAATAAAAAATAAAAAACTAAATTCCAACTAAACAAAGCATTACCTTTTTTTACTCTACTTTTCTCCTTACCATTATCACTCACCACACTTCTAACAACCTTAAATTGCATAATAAACCTTAACAAAAACAATGGGACCTTTAATTGAATTGAGTGACAGTAAAAACAAATATATAAGAGATTAAATGATAATTTATAAAAAATAGAGATTAAAATTTTTTAAAAAAAGCTATTAGAAACAACATTGTAATTGACACTTCAATTATTACAAGCGGAAGTCTTAGATATAGCAGTAGGCAGGCAGAACTTACCATCCATTTCCTAGGCAGAAAAACAAGCACTTTCTGTATTTATTGTTTTCTTAGTAATGGAGGATCATAGGCAGCCACTCCTCCCTACAAGGGGTCAGGACCATGACGACCCCTTACCGTCAATTCCCTTACAAACAACAAACACATCCTTTGGCGCCTCCTTTCTCGCCGACGTCGACGACATCCCTCCGATCACCGGCTTCCGGGATTTCTTCAGGGAGTTCTACAGAGAGTCCTTCAAGCTCTGGTACCTCGCGGGCCCGGCCATCTTCACCTCCATATGTCAATACTCTCTCGGCGCCATCACTCAGACCTTCGCCGGCCACGTCGGGACTCTACAACTCGCTGCCTTCTCCGTTGAGAACTCCGTCATCTCTGGCTTCTCATTTGGTGTAATGGTACGAATTACAGCATATCCATAAAAACGAATTGCATAGCGTAGTTCCAAAATCATGTTTTGGGATTCTTCGATATTGATTGAAACTGAAACATGCTTTCATCACCCAACAGCTTGGCATGGGAAGCGCACTCGAAACACTATGTGGGCAAGCTTTCGGAGCTGGACAACTTGACATGCTTGGAATCTACATGCAACGGTCATGGGTCATTCTCTGCACCACAGCTTTGTTTCTCACTATAATATACATCTTCTCAGCTCCGTTTCTGAGATTCATAGGCCAGACAAAAGCAATATCCAAGGCAGCTGGGACCTTTGCCATATGGATGATTCCGCAATTATTTGCATATGCTTTCAACTTCCCAATGGCGAAGTTTTTGCAGGCTCAGGGCAAAATGATGGCTATGGCGGTGATAGCGGCGGTGGCGTTTGTACTACACGCGTTCGTCAGTTGGTTGCTGATGCTGAAGTTGGGGTGGGGTTTGGTGGGTGCTGCAGTGGTTTTGAATGCTTCGTGGTGGCTTATAGATGTGTCTCAGTTTGCGTATATCGTGAGTGGAAGTTGCGGAAGAGCTTGGAATGGTTTCTCATGGAAAGCTTTCCAAAATCTGTGGAGTTTTGTTAGATTATCTCTTGCATCAGCTGTCATGCTCTGGTAAATCAACTCTTCATTTTCTCTGAAATTATTGTGACGGCTTCATTACTACTTGTCAGCTTGATAACTTTCAATTCCAGGATCAAGTAAAACCAATTGAATTAAATGTTTCTTGTCTTTATTTAATTTATCATGTACAAATGTTACAAAACAAAGTTGGGAAACCACCGACGCAGGGTCCCCACTCCCCGTTCAGTCTCTTTAAGTGCTACAAGATCAACGAGCTGTGGAATAGCTGGGCTTTGGTAAAATAAAGAATAAAGATATACAAAAAAAAAAAAAGAAAGTCCTGCTTCTCAACAGTCATGGGAAAGATGACCTTTTTTTCTTGGAACCTAAATTTTTAATAGATATGTAATACTTCTCGATGTTGCATGAGATGATGGCACAAAAGGTATCTGGTTCTGGAAGTACCGAGAATTTTATTTCTTGTTTGTTTTTGCCTTTTCTTTTTTACTTTAATTAAGTGCGTGTATAGTTATCGAGATTATGGGACTTAAAAAAAAGAAAGGTTTTTATAAATTTATAAAATATCACTTGTTAAATTTTAATTAAACAAATCTGGATTAAAAATTGAGATTATCTGCTGAGTCTGAGCTTTTCTGTGAAAATATCCAGCTTGGAGGTGTGGTACTACATGGCGTTAATACTCTTCGCGGGCTACTTAAAGAACGCCGAGGTGTCGGTTGATGCCTTATCTATATGGTAAGTTGGCTATTGTTGTCATTTTATGCAATCTCGTATCCCAACGTCATTAATATCACTGCCTCTGGAACACCATCACTCGTAGTCATTTCAGTTTAGTACGAACTCCAGATGAGACACAATTTACTTTTCCTTAATTGTCACTGGAATTAATTTTCGTTGCTGTAACATTACATTGTACTCTAGAGCGGATAGATTAGATTACTTCGATTCAAGATAATCAAGTAATTTCTTGGCACAAATCTAGCGGTCTTGTATGGTGTATAGGAATACAGTTGAACAAAGATACGTATGGTCTTGCGTCCATTTTTTATTTTAAGAAAGTCTACAGACCATACATTGACGATGACCATGAGGTAGTAGTTGAAGAATTGAAGACTAATTGTATTGTATGTATCACACTATTTTTTTGGAGTCATATATCACTTTCACTTTAATCTCTTTGGCTGTTCATTGATTAGTAATGAATAGAGGGGTCCACGAAGCATTCATTGTTTGCTTTGGCTGTGAGTAAATGGTTTTTTTCAATAGGGCATTGATTAAGTATGTGAAGAACCTTAGTTTGATTGAATACTTTTGAACCATCGTCTGTTATATACTACATATGTATACCCAATATTTTCTCTTTAAAATACAGACATATATATATATATGTATATAGTGTCTGATTAAATAAACTGAGTTCTTTTTTCTTTAGTTTATATTTTTTCTAATAACAATATGATAAATATTAGTGATGCACAATGAATTGTTTACTTTTAACCATTTTGTGTACCATGTTTTCTCTCTTCCTATATTTATTCCTTTATTCTATTCTTACAGAGCTGTGTACATTATATTTTCTTTGTACCTATATTTATTCCTTCACTCTATTCTTATATAAATTTACACATCAATTTGTGTAAATTTTATTTTTGAATCTGTGGATGAAGATTAGTATGGTTAAGGTATATAATATGAGACTAAAAAACCACAAGTTGGTCTACAGTATTTTCTTGTAATAATTAAGTTTTTAGTGTGAGTCAAATTGTAAATTTATGTGATTTAGATTAATCTAACGCATAATATTGTGTATTATTTGATGTGTTTATATTTTAATAAAACTAAACTTTTTCGTTTCATACACTACCCAAATTTTAACCTATAAATATTCTAAAAATTTGGATTACATTTGTGAAAAAATTGGCGTTGAAGTACTTACAGCCGAAATTTTGCAAAGAAAAGTTACTCGAGAACTTGAATGTAGTTTTATGTCATAGGTCGATGCCTCACGCTTAGTCCTTAGTATATTATTGAAGATTTAAGGAGTTATTTTTCATGGGTTCAAACCAGCAATCCGAGTCTATGAGATAGTGTAAGCATTTTTTCACTTTTCAAAAAAAAAAAAAACATATTGATGATATTTGGATAAATATCATCAAAATATAAGGTCGAGAATCCACTTCATAATTCGGCACTGAGGCTATCATTCAATATGATAATTTTTACTAGGCCTCAAATAAGGCATGCCATGCACATCTAACTCTCAAAAGGTATCGTCCTTTTCTAGAAGTCTCAACCTCTTGTATCCTCATGAATCAAAAGATAGATGCAAAAGAGAGATAGGGACGTATACTTTCCATTCAAAGTATGTAACAAGCTATAGAATTTAGAGATGACAAGTTGTCAATTTGGCAGGTTGAGGAAGGGGGTCCTTGAAATGATTTTCTAAATTTTTGTCTCTTCCAGATATCTACCTGGAGTTAGCTGTACAGCTTAAAGCGTGTTTTCTATGCGTTTCTCAGGTTAAGGGTCGACGATCGAGTCTTGATAATTAATAAGAGCTTAGTATATAATATCTTATTCTGTGTATTAAGTTTAGTATAAGTTCTGTAATCACATATTTGATTTTAGCAAGGCATAGATAACTCATGAAAGGAGATGATATAT
This sequence comes from Pinacopodium congolense, assembly GCA_028565735.1. NCBI lineage: Eukaryota > Viridiplantae > Streptophyta > Magnoliopsida > Malpighiales > Erythroxylaceae > Pinacopodium > Pinacopodium congolense. Next base: position 8,786,543 of record JAOXYD010000008.1, read on the forward strand.
CAATGGATTTCTACATATATTTGGTACTGTAGATCCAAAATATTTCAAAAATATTAAATCGAAATTTAACTAATGTAGGGATATTGATAAATTAAAATACGGCAATGGGTTATTAAAGTAGAACTAATTCTACTTATGTTGAATTTGCAGCATGAACATATTGGGGTGGACGATGATGGTGGCTTTCGGAATGAATGCAGCTATAAGGTCTGTTCTCTGCTTATATGACGATCACTTCACCATAATATATGTGTAATTATACTTATTAACACTTGAAAAAGTTGTAAAATTTTATTTGCTTTCATCGTACTGTGGTTTAATGTAACACCTTAGATAATTCATAATCGCATCTGCACCAAATGCAATCAACTGGATTATAAAACCTAGTTAAGATTCTTGTGTTTTTCCATGAAAACAGCGTGAGAGTTTCAAATGAATTAGGAGCAGCTCATCCGCGGACCGCAAAATTTTCTCTAATAATAGCTGTTATCTCCTCATTTTTGGTGGGTCTTGTCCTTTCTCTCATTCTGCTCATTACAAGGAGCAGCTATCCCTCATTGTTTTCGACTGACACAAGAGTCAGAAAAACTGTGGATGAGCTAACGCCACTGTTGGGACTCTGCATTGTCATTAACAGTATTCAGCCTGTTCTCTCTGGTAATCAACAGTACTTTTTAAGTATACTCTTGCAAAGATTATTAGAGAAATTTCTGTTCATTCTCTATTACTTTAGCGACAAATGGAGGGGCTGACATTTCCTCTTGTGGAAGGTGTCGCCGTTGGAGCTGGATGGCAAGCTGCTGTTGCGTACGTGAATACTGGGTGTTACTATGTGCTTGGTATTCCTCTAGGTCTGCTATTAGGTTACAAGGTTGGCATGGGTGTCGCTGTAAGTTTTCTTTTTCTTAATATACTTCTATAATATATATATATATATATATATTGGCATGATGGGTTATTTATGACATACTATGGGGTATACATTCTGATAATCAGTTTAATTGGCTTTCAGGGAATTTGGATTGGAATGATATTAGGAACTGTAGCACAGACTTTAATCCTTTTTTGGATGGTATATAAAACAAATTGGAACAAAGAGGTTAGCTTGTATATCACCACCTTCTTGATATTCGACAACTGCAAGTAAGTAATTGCGAAAAAGAAAGATAATTGATGATAATTTAATTGGTATGAGGTGCAGGCTTCTGTTGCTGGAGAGAGGATTCGAACATGGGGAGGTTCTATAGATTCTAAAGAGGAGCACATCAGAAAACCAACAACAGACACTTGAAAATGAAAAGTAGGGGGAGGCTAATGCCTACCTGCAAGATGATCAGAGGCCAATTTCTTCCAGGCCGACGGAGGCATGAATTCAATAAATGAAGAAGATGAATATTCTTTTCATTATTCTCGTGACCTCCATCAGGAAGGACCGCTAATTAGCCCTATTATATATGCTAGAACAAGTTCAACTTTGTTGGCAATTCATATGAAGACGAAGACCTTAATCTTTTTCGTTAATGATTGATTTGACGCAAAAAGTGTACGATCACCAACCGAGCATTCGGAACTAGAAAAACGACATTGTCGCGAAAATTAATGACCTAGTCATGACTGAATATTCTGTAAATAAAACTTTTGCCAACAAATTAAAATTTTTGTTGAAATAATCCATCTTTCTAAAGATATATGAAATCGTGATACTCAAATTCCTTTACTCGGTCCTTACAGTCTTTACCATTGAATCGGATCCTTTATCAAGAACATTCATTCTCTCATTTCTACCCAATGACCTAGATGAAAAGAAATGATTCCAAAGTTCTAAAATGGACTAGTGTAGCCTTCAACCCACTTTTGCAAAACACTATGTTACATTAGAGTTCCTCTCGAGTTAATTCTTTTATGGCAAGATAAAGGCTATACACATCTCCATATAAGAGCAAGTCATCTGATCCTAACTCTTTATGTTAGGAAAAGTATTCTAGCCACTGCTTGAATCTCTCTCCTAAACACAACCTATACAAAGTACCAGAACACCTTTATTGATACTCTTCTAGCTAACCTCGACAATAGAGGTGTTAAACTGACGATAGTACCAAATTTCAACATCAAGTTAAAAGATCTATTGGTTCTTACTTGATTAAAGATCTAGATTCAAATTATTGGTTCGAAACACGACCCTACTGTCATTATAGCTACTCTCCACCATGAAATTATTTATCGCCTATAGAATTATGCTCTGAATCTACACTTTCCTAATTTCACTGCTGATGCTCTTTACATGGTAGTAGATAGATCTCATGGTGAGACTACCATTATCTAGATCTCAAGATAGATACCTACAGAAGAATTAGTAGAGATCGTACCTCTTGAATGGGTGAATAATTATGAAAACAAATTTCATTCCTCTCAGTGTCATTCCATCCATATCGCTACTTCACCTGTTCTTAGCTATCTTAGGGTATCTCTAACCCACCTCTATTTTGAAGGAAAAATACTAAATTAAAGGTGGAATGGAATTCGATCCACCTTCAATTTCCCCTCTATTTTGGAGGGGATGTACAGTGCCACACCATTACTGTTTATAATCATTTTTTTTGTCTTTTTTAATCATTTATAATTATATTATTCTTTATTTTATTATTTAAATAGTATTTAAATATTTTTATTATATATTTATTTAAGTCATTATAAATATATAATTATAGTAATTAGATATTTTTAAATAATTATAGTAATTATAATAATTATATATTTATATAAGTAATTATAGTAATTATGTGTTTTTTAAAGTAATCTTAATAAATCAAGTAATTATAACTTTATAATAATTATAAGGTTTAGTCTAATGTTTATAAATATTTTATTATATGTTTATAACTTTATAAATATTTACTTATGAATAAATATTTTAAATAAATATTGTAAAATATGTAATAGAAAACTTGAAATAAGTAAACCATAAATATATTGATATTAATAGTCGAATAATATAATAAATTACAAACAATGATAAACTAAATTAAAGCACACATACATAAATATTAATAGTCAAATAGTAGAACTAAATCAAAAAATACAATCAAACAATAATTAACTACTAATACAAATTCAAAAATTTTGATTTATGAAATTTAATTAAATTTGATGTTTGATATTAAGTAATTATATTATCATTTATTATAATTAAATAATATAAAATAGTATAATATATCTCATATATTATTTCATTTAATATTACCAAATAATAAATTATAGTTTAATTTAAAATTTATTAATTATTATTTAGTAACATAAAAATATAACAAAAATAATATTGTGAATAAAAAGATATGCGAAAAAATAAAGTTGGATTAATTTTATAAAGTAATTTTAATAATTATTAATGAAAGATAAAAAGGAATATGCTGAGAATTTTTTTTTGTGAAAAATGGAGTAGTGGATTAGAGTGAAAAGTACTGTGGAATCTCTAAAATAGAGGAAATTTTACTCTATTTTAGAGGAATGGGTTAGAGATGGCCTTAGTGATGACATTGTAAAATCAATCTTTAAGAGACTCGGAAAAGAAAAGTTTGACCCGTCTAAACTCACATCCTCTGGTCCATCCCTGGTGATTACTCGAGTCTTCTAAGATAAAGAAAGATCTAGATGAAACTTGTATGTTTGTAATCCATATGAATGGTCATTTCGTTCAGGAATACAGATCCATCTATATATCATCTTGAGGGAAGACAATAGTTTTGGTAGTGATGAAGAAGACAATTATCCAAGAAAGGCATAAAGAAGCAATAGACATAGGTGTAAGCCTTACACTTGTAAAGAATTTCGGAAAGATGATGATTACCACAACTCAAATCCAAAATCTTGGATTAGGATTTATAATTCGAGACCAAGGCTAGAGAGTTCATATGATCTTTTGAAAGAACTTAGGTATGATCATTTAGTTCCAACATCATGTCCTTAACTGGCCATTCTAGTTATTTATTCAAAATATCCAAAGCCATTCTCTTGTTTATTGATGCAGCCAACAAAACAGTACAAAGAAGAGTTCTCTTGTTTATTGATGCAGCCAACAAAACAGTACAAAGAAGAGTTTCCTCCTCTTGAAAGAAAAATAAATGAAACAACTAGGGTATTGGCTCGACCATTCTCAATACCTACGTAAGTATCCCTACAAGGTAAGTATATGCTTATTTCTTTAGCTGAAAAGGTATGAATTGGCAAACTGAAAATGCAGTAGATCAAAACAAAGTCTTATAATGCATTGATTCTAAATAGGATAATTTGTTAATATAGACTCAAGATTTGCACACCTGAGCATATGCAATATCTCTTCAAATCCAACAATTACATCAAAAATTTCTTTATCAAGCTCAACAATTTGATTATGAACCTTGAGATATGTAGGTAAACATGGCCTTGAATTTTAAAAGAAAGAAAAGGAGTTGTCTTGAATTCATAAGGTGTTTAAGAAGATAAAGTTAGACATAGCCTGAGACCAATCTAGATTTATCTATGATTTTTATCCCTCAACCTTTTCAGCCTATTCCTTTACACAACTGACTTATACTACACCCTCATTTATTACTCCGTTCTTCCACATTCCACAATCCCAAATCATATCAAATTCCCATTTCATATTAAGTTTAATTCCATAAATTAATTTTCAAATTAAACAAAACTCCCAATTCACAATTGTTCATAAAACAATCCTAATCATTCTATTTATTAATCTTCCATAATCAAAAACACTTATCTCAAGTCTACAATGAAGAGTACTTATTTGATAAATACACAATTCTCATTAATGTAGAAACTTTTATAAAAATCTTTGTAGCATCTCGTGACTAGCTAGCCTACCTAATCCAATCCATGAATCATGATTTGAAATTGAGGTTAAAGTAAGTCTGTTAAACTTCTCCTAAAAAATTAATTAGTATGGAAAGATTTATCAACTCAATAGAGAATGATCAGAATGTAGCAGTCATGTAACACATATTGCATATAAATGCTAAAGAAAATATTCATAATCACCCCACGACATAATTCACATCATAGTTTATATTAATTATATTTATTTATAATTATTTCTTATCAATCCTTTTATATCTATATTTTTGTTCAATTCTTGCTTAAATTAAGGTCCTACTTAATTTAATAGAGATATACTTAATAGTTTGTCTACTCATCTCAATAATATGATTATAATAAATCGCACAAGATTTTTTCCACTCTTAGAAATATTTTGAATATTCCAACTCTTGGACATTGAATAAAATCTTTAAGGATATGCTTACTCGTAGAATACCTTGGCATGTACCTAATTGTTAATCTCATACTCACCTCACATAATTATGACTCAAATTTACTTCCTAAATACGCCACTAATTAATATCTCTTTATATTCTCTTAGTGTATCAAATGTTCAATCTTATTATGCCACGTCATTGTATTTTATAGTCCTATGTCTACACTTTTCAATATTCGTGCTATATTCACTTACAAAATCAACCTTAATATTTTATCTCAAGATTTAAAATTTTCACCATACACATAATTTGTCATAAAATCCATAACATTTTCTTATACAAGTTATAATTTTACCAAATTCCACATTAACAATAGACACATAAATTACCCCATTTAAGTATAAATAAAATAATCATATGAGCACAAATTTCACATTATGCAAACAATGCACATTAATCACAAAATGTCTCATATTTTAATTTATTTCTTAATCATAAAAGTCATGCTAATTGCATGATACATACAAAATTCAAATTATTAAAATATTGCAAATAAATTAAACAATTGGCTACAATTTAATTAATCTTCTTATCTAATATTCGAAAAACTTTGAATTCCCAATTCAGTCTTGATCTGTGTCTCTAATGTGTGACCAATACTTAAACACAAGAAATTTTAATTAAGCTAAAATAAATCTAAAAATATTAAATAATTAAACTCCCTTCTTTGTCATATTATTTTCTTTTTACTAAATTACCAAAGTATCCTTCCAAAGTCCAGTTACCTACTTTATCCTCATCTTTTCTTAAAATTCCCAATATAATCTCTAAAGGGGAAAATTTCATATTATAACCTCTAATTGTTCCTAAAATTATGAAACTATCACAAATTTCTCCAAAACTTATAGCTTTCCTCTATTGTTCTAAAATTACAATTATACTCCTAAACTATCCTTTTTTTCCCCTCCCTTCCTTCTCTCCACTGATTCTCACTCTCTTCCTCATTATGTCGGCATCATTAACAAATGTCATCTCTCTCTCTCTCTCTCTCTCTTTGATCACTATCACTGCTTTCCAGATTTTCATTCCTTATTTCTCCAACAACAAAAAAATTCTACTTGCTCATTATCTATAAATGAACTTTCCAACCAACAAAAATCAATTATTAACAAGATTAGACAGAGAAGTTGAAGCCAAAATCTTACCTTAGACAAATAATCACTTGTAAAAGCATAAGAAAACCAATAGAATGTGGAAGATATTAAGTACATATGATATTGCAAGAAAAATTGGAGAAATGAGAAAGAAGAATATGGAAGTCGGTTGTAAAGAAGAAGAAGAAGAAGAAGGGAGGAAGAGAAAGAAAAAAAAAACTAACCAATTTCCTTAAATTTTCCTGCCTTGAGCTGGGTTTATTCTTAGGTTGACCTAATGGCAATTATAATGGGTTTTTATAGTTTTTCCTCTTAAAAAAATTTCGTCCTCAAAATTAGTTACATACTTGAATTTTCAAATAGATGGGAACACTGATGTCACACATCCTTTTCCATTAACCAAGTGGCTTCTCTTAGAGAATGGTGATAACTCCATAAAACTCGATAAGTATATGTCTTATCTTCAACTATCTAATCTCCCTCTCCAAATTCTTAACTGATTCCTCTTTATAAGTCAAAGTCTTTAGTCACCTTGATCTCAGTTTTAGATATATTGTGACATGGATTTTACTGGTATTGCCTCAATATAAATATATGAAAGACATCATGTATTTGAGATAACTTTAGATGCAAGGCTAACCGGTAAGCTAATGGCTCTATACATTAATCAAACTCATATAATCAAATGTACTTAGGAATTAATTTCTCTTTTTTTTTCAAATCAAACAATGCCTCTCTATAGTGACATTTTCGAAACACCTTGTTAACAACCTCATATTTCATCTTACTAATCCTAAAATTCATCTTACCTCTATGTTGATCTGCATAACTTTTTTTTTAATCCTAAGAGATCTTTAGATATTTCTTTACCTCTTCATTCTTTTCTATCGTCTTCTAAATTAATTTTGATCCCTCTAATATCCTAACACATTTATCATCCCAATATAATATATCTCTACATTATCTATCATATAAAGCCTCAAAAGATATCATTCTAATGCTGAAGTTTTAATCTAGTACCCAATGCAGTTTGTAAACTAGTCTAAAATTGAAATATGAATTGTGAGTCTTAATTTGAAGCTATTGATACTGACACACTATGCAACCTTAGTATCTCATCTACAAGCAATCTTGCTAACTTATGTAACGAATTTGTAATGCTCCTACCTACTTCAAAAACTCAATACCCAATTCCTAATTCATTCTCCAAATTCTCAATCCACAATAACTTTAATTCCTTAATTTTGTGACCAGCGATAGCACTTTCCCTCTCCCTTTCTTTCTTCTTCATTTCTCTCTCCTCTCTTTTCTTCTTTTCTTCTCTGGTCTCCACCCATTTTGCTCAACCGACTCTTGCTCTTCTCTCCTCCTCTCTTCCTTCTATCTGATGGCATCTCTCTTTTTCTTCTTCTTCTTCTTCTTCTCCTTTTTGTCAACAATTCTCCCTCCTCACTCCTTCGATTATAAAACTTTATATATTTTTTAATCCCTCCTCTATATTTTCTCCCCTTTTTCTGCCAAAAACTCAAAACTAATTGTACCTTAAAACAAACACAAATGCGATGCTAGAGTGGCTTAGTGAGGTTTTGGGAAAAAAAGAGAGGCAAAGACTGGGGAGTCTAGGGCTACCATTAGTTGTAGATGAGAAGAAGGTGGGGGAAGAAGAAGAAGAAAGAAACAAATAAAATAACGTAAAACCTAATAACTAAGTTAGGTTAGGTTTAAAGGCTAGGTCGAGTTGCATTTTTAGATTGAGTTTTTGGGTTTTTATTTGTTAAGCTTTACAGAATATGTCTGTTGAATCAATAAGAAATGGACAGACATTATCAATCTATCAACAATTGCCCAAATTACATCATGCCTATGTCAGATTCTTGGTAAAGCTACTATAAAATTCATGGTAATTATCTTCCATTTTCATGATGGAATTATCAAATGGCTTCAATTTAACTAGTAGGGTTTGATGCTTAAGCTTGACCTGTTAACATGTTAAATATCTTATGACAAATTTTGCCACATCTTGTTTCATGATTAGTCATCAACAATAAGGTCACAGATTATGACACATCTTTTTTGTACTAGAATGCATTGTATACTGTATATTATGGGCCTATTTTAATACCTTCTCTTGTAGACCATCTATATTTGGCAATATTATCACTTCGTTTGATCTCATTGAGAATTATAACTTTTTATCATTGTATCTTCTTCAACATCCTTAGCAAATATGGATTTTAAGTTTGTGCTTCACTAATCTTGTTCGCTAAATTAACCTAAATTTGTAAAGTAACTAACAATCTAGCCATATTATCAACCTCCAACTTAATATCTAAAGTTCTCATCACTATCAATGGTGCCATACTACCTCCTCCTAAACTGGCTAACATACTTGAGTTCCTCCAGCTCAAAGCATTTGCTACTACATTTCCCTCTTTGAATGATATCATATGGTGCAATCATAATCCTTTAACAACTTTATCCACAACTTGTATCTTAAATTTAACTCCTTTTGGGTTAGAATTTATTCAAAACTATTATAATTTATAAGAACTCAAGAAGTTTTCCCATATAAGTAATTTCTTTTAATCTTCAGTGCATGCATACTTACTACTAACTCTAATAACGTATGGGATAATTCATCTCATTAGCTCTTAATTAATGATAAGCATATGCTATTATCTTCCTTTTTTACATCAATAAACATTCTAACCCCAATCTCAAGGCATCTATGTACACCTCAAAACTTCCACCACTTGAATTTAACACTAAGATAGAATTAAAAGTAAGCCTTTTTCTTCAACTCATCAAAGTTCTCTTAATACTGCTTAGTTCACTGATAATAAATCCCTTTCCTAAATAAATTGGTTAGTGGACTAGGTATCATCAAAAAAATCTCTATGAATCTTCTATAATACACAACCAATCCAAAGAAACTTTTGACTTATATTCTTTAGTGACTTTCACTTTATAATTGCTTTTACTGTTATAGGATCTGAATTCACTCTCTCTTTAGACATAATGTGTCCCAAGAAAACTACTCAATCCAAAAATCATACCTATTTAACTTCACATATAGTAATTTATCCTTCAAAATTTTAATACAGTTCTCAAATGTTGTTTATGCTTATTCTTACTTTTTTAATACACTAAGATATCATCCACAAAGATAATTACAAACTAATCCTTCTTAAAATATTATATTCGTCAATTTCATAAAAGTTTTTAATGTATTTTTTAACCCAAATGGCATCATCGAAAACTTATAATAGTTATATCAAGTACGACAAGTAGTATTAAGTATAGCTTACTCTACTATTTATAACTACTGATACCCTAATATCAAGTCAAAAAAATTGCAACTTCTCTCAACTGATCTAAAAAATCATGAATCCTTGATAAAGGATATTTATTTTTTTACTGTAACCTGATTCAATTATTAGTAATCAATACAAAGTCTTATATTGCTATCTTGTTTTTTCATAGATAAAATTGTAACTCCCAAAAGTAAAGTTCTGAACATGACAAAATTCTTTTTCAACAGTTCTTTTAATTGTTTTTCAACTACTATAGCTTCATAGAGGTTATCTTTTAAGGTTCAATAGAAATAAATGTAACTTCAGGTAGATTTTTTATCTTGAAATCCAAGTTCCATAATGGTGGTAAATTTAATAAATCGTCGAAAAACACTCTTAGAAACTCTTTCACCACAAGTATCTCTTTAACCCAATACTTGTTGTTCTTGTGTCTATTATATGGGCAAAATATACCTCACATCCCTCAAGGACTAACTGTCTTCTTATTATTGCTAAGACAACACATATCAAAAAGTATCTTTTGTTCTCCTAAAGACATTACCGTCTAATTACACGAACACTTAATTACCACTTCTTTAGCGTAATAATCCATTACCACCTTATATTATATTAAATAATCTATACCCAATATCATATCAAAATCCCTCAAATCCATCACAATTAAATCTATAGACAACTTTGCCTTATGAGACTTTATCTCCTCACATAATTTACTATCACACCTTCTCCTATTGGTAAATGAACCTTTAAATCATAACCTAGTGAACTGAACTCTCTTAGAACTTTGTATACGAATTCTAATGCAATGTATAAATGTATAGTGCCTAGATCTATCAAAATATAAGCTACAACACTAAACAAAGAAATTAGGCATGATATCATATAATTGGCTGCTAAGGCTTCATCTCTGATCATATGATAAATCCTGACTTAAGTTTAGGCTAGATTTGACAAAGTCCTAGTAATATTAGGAGTAACCCTGTGTCCTCCACTACCAATACCTTTGCCTCTACCTTTACTAACTCCCTTACTACTGTCATCTACACCAATCTATCCCTGCATAATACCTCCTGTCATAATCCTTTATCCTCTCATCAAAATAGGGCAATCTCTCTTAAGATGCCCTCCCTGCACACATAACATACTATCATCTCTATTAGGACCCTAGTAAGGGCTCTAGTGATACCTCTCATAAGTCTAACAACTATGTGCTGAGTTACCTCTTCTATAAAAAAACTCTTCCTACTATCGAACTTGATTCCCTACCAGACTTTACTAATATGAATTGAACGAGCTATAACTGCTAGAAACTCTATAAAAAATCATAGGTTTACTGAAATTGGAAGAACTAACCCCTCTAAATATTGTCTTACCTCTCTAATAACGGCTTCTCCTTGTAGAAAATGTGTACCAAACTGCCCTTTTGATAGATCAACTTGACTCCCTCTATAATCAACTGACTTCCTCTTTAACCCCTATTTCTTATTTCCATCGTTTATAACCACCCTTTACCTTGAGTGCAGTCTTCAATAATTTCTTGAAATCCATGGTTATAATACTAATCCCCAATTTGATATCTGTCCTCAATTCTTGCTCAAATATATAACAATGCTCCCCTGATACCACCATGACTTCAGAAGCATATCTTGACTATATGACAAACTACATCTTATAATCATTTACTGACATCTCCTTGGTTTGCATAAAATTTATGAATTGATCCTCTTCTAATTTGTATATATGGATGGCCAGTATGTATTGTTAAATTCTATTTGGAACTTTTCTTATCTCACCTCCTATGACTTGTATCACCCACCACCGACTGCCACTAAAATAAAAGATGATCCTAGAATAAAGATGTGTCGTATTATATTCATTTCTCCAGGCCAGTCTATTCGAGATTATTTCAGTCCATTCCTACCACATATCTAATTCCTTCATATCTATATTGCCTATAAATTTTGTAACTCTCAATTTTCTAAGCCTCTCAGGCCACATGTAAACGATGGCTTAGTTCTAGGTCACTTGTCTTTACCAAAATCATCTTAAGAACACTTGGCTTCAAATACTCAAACGGTGGCTAAAGGTTGAGACAACAAGGACACATCAAGGGCCATGTTCCTTATTGTTATAAGTTTCCATGCATATATAGTTCCTTTAATGGGCTCCTAAACGCACATAAGTCATTTAATGGACTCATAAACATTTTTGCTAGTTTTCATTGGAAAGTTACTTGTATATTGAGGTTCCAAACTTATTTCAATCCAGGTAATGAATTTAACTGCTATTTGTATGCAAGCTTCTTTACTTCAGTTCAGAAATTAGGTCCTATTTTAGTTAGTTTAATAGTATTTGCATATATATACAGAGGTCTTAATAGTAAGTATTTTATACATCTATAGGTCCGGGAGACAAATTAAGATAGTAGATTGAGTTAGATAAAATTAGTAATTCAGGAAACTAAGTAAGGTTAACTTGAGACTATACCCTTATATTACTATGATATAAGGAAAATGTGCTTAAAAGGTGATGTTTGTATAAAATAGACACTTGATAACTAAATTATGTATTTTTTGAGAGATATGAGTGTTATACTAGTAGTGATAATATATATTACATGTTTCATTATGTGGTTTGATTAAGTGATAAATATGACATTAGTATATAGTTTTACGTGATATGACATGTATTGCTTGATTATGCGACAAAGGTGATAGATATATCCTTCAATGGTGTATAATGATTCAGATTTGATGATTTGTCTTTATAAAGTATAATGAGATTGAATTATAACAGATTGAGTTAAAGAACTATAGTGGATTAGTAGCTTGCCTAAGACAGGCTTTATTATATGGTCTTTGGTATTGATGAATTGTTGCGTTTTGAGTGAGATGTGGTTAAGTACCTATCCGTGAAGCATGTATCAGGACATCTTGAGTTCCATGAATGTCTTGTGCTGATTAGGTGCTGGAATGATACATTGGTCATCCCGAGGCTTAGGGATACCCTGTGTCGATGGGTAGGTGCTGGAATGGTACCGGGGTATCAGTTGTGATTAAGCTAGAGAGGTGCCCTATGCTGATATATATATGTGTGTGTGTGTGTGTGTGTGTGTGTGTGTGTGTGTGTGTGTGTGTGTGATTTTATTTCCACACAGTGATGGGATATTGATGATAATATGAGCCGACAGACCATTGAATATAGCCTTACTAGGTTTATTAGGGCACAGAATGAGACAATAAATGGTAATGATAATATAACTGAGCATAATCATAATATTGTGGATGTGTATTGAGTATTTCTACCATGATGTGTTTAGCTTATGCATGTTCTATGTAGTAGTTATTTCATCATTTATCTGTTTCTTGTATATTGAGATATGTATATATAAAAGGGTACAATTAAATGACCCTTACTGAGTTAGTAGCTTATCCCTTGCCACTAATTTTTCAAGTGATAGAGTGAACGGTGATAACCTTAGTGCTTAAGATTGATTTGTGGTGACTATGTGGGGCTAATAACATAGGATGCGTATCGTTGTTTAGTTTTGACTTTTTGTGTGTATATGCTGTTGTGAGATATATTTTGAGTTGTACAAACAAACTTTTGAGACTACTAGTTACTGTTTACAGTGTTAATAACAATAATGTTCCATAATTGTTCACTATGATTTTCTTTTGACATTAATGATAGGATTAAAGATATGAAGTGCTTCATTTAAAATTATGGTCAATCTCTACGATAGACGAGCCTATTTTGATGTCCTTTCTTGGTCTTGCTTAATTGGAGTTGTCTTTTCCCTTCAAACTACATGTGATCCTTTATTTTATGTCTTTTTTCCTAAGTCTTTTTGGATAAATAAATCCTCCAGGGCATCCATCCTTTATCTCCCAATGCTATCTATGGAAGTTAAGTTTCTTTAAATAAGTGCATGCCAAAATAGTAAGAGTGTGTTTGTCCTAGTTTTTGTTTATGCATTTATTTTTGGTTAAAAAAGGGTTAGGTTCCTATATAAATAGCTTAATCTTTGCATCATGCTATTCTTCCTCTCATTCTTCAAATTGTGAAAAGTCGGGTCCAATCCCTCGAGTCTCTTTTGCTCCATTTTATAACTATTGGAGTAGGTAATGATGCATGTACAATAGCTTGCATTTGAATTTGATCCTTTACTTGAGCCTAAACTTGTAACATCTTTTAAAAATACTACATGTAATGTGGAGATATTTCCATTATTGAAACCCTATCAAAAGAAATTGTTGGTCCTATCATTACTCCTATGTGACCTTAATCAACCTCTACTTTTGTTGGGTTTGCCTTTAAACTTACTTGCTCAAATGCATTCGGGGGGAGAAAAAAATTAACGAACTCCTTTCTATTTGCCTTTTGGTTAGTGGTTGCATCATTGGATACTATTCTACAAAGTAAACACATATAATTATTAGACCTTATTACCCTAAGAGCATAAATCTACTATGATATTATCTAATATAACACCCCCTTCTTACATATTCTTCAATATGAAATCACATCAAATTCCCAATTCATATTAAACTTAATTCCATAAATTAATTTCCAAATTGAATAAAAGCCTAAATTCAAAATTGTTCGTAAATTTATCCCAACCATTCAATTTATTGATCGTTTATAATCAATAACAATGATCTCAAGTCTATAATGAAGATTACTTATTTAATAAATGTACAATTCCTAATAATGTAATAAAATAAAATAAAATAAAATATCAAAATATTAATACTGTCTTAAACTGGAAAAAAAAATCTTTATAAAGTCTTATGACTAGCTGACCAACTTAATCTAATCCGGGAATCACTAATTGAAATTGGGATAAAAGGAAGCCCATTGAATGCCTTTTAAAATATTAATTAATAAAAAAAGAGTTACCAACTTAATAAGGGGTAACCAAAATGTACTTGCCATGTAATACACATTGCATATAAATGCTAAACAAAATATTCATAATCATCGAACTACATAATTCATATCACAATTTATATTAATTATATTAATTTATAATTATTTATGATAAATCCTTCTATATTTATGTTTTTAGTTTAATTCTTGCTTAAATTATAGTCCTACATAACATAAAAGTGATATACTTAATATTTTGCCGACTTATCTTAATAATATCATGACAATAAATCACACATGATACTTTCCATTTTTGGAAATATTCTGAGTATTCCTACTTCTGAAATATCAAAACAAATCTTTAATGATATTCCCACTCTTGGAATATCCTGGCCTGTGCCTAATTATTAATCTTATACTCATCTCACGTAGTTATGCCTATCGAATATGCTTTACTTAGGCAAGCCACTAACTAATATCTCTTTATATTCTTTTAACGTACAAAATTTTAATCTTATTATACCACATTAGTTGTATTTTATAGTCATGCATCCACACTTTTCAATATTCGTGCTATATTCCCTTATAAAATCATGCTTAGTATTTTATCTCAAAATCTCACATTTTTACTATACACATAATTTGTCACAAAATCTATGATATTGTCTCATACAAGTTATAATTTTATCAAATTCCACATTAACTATGTACATATAAATTACAACATTAAAGTATAAATAAAATATTCATATGAGCACAGATTTTACACAACGCATACAATGTCCATTAATCACAAAGTGTATCATATTTTACTTTAAATTAATAAAAAAACTCATATTAATTGGATGATACATATAAAATTTAGATTATTCAAATATTGCGTATAAATCAAACAATTAGGTACACTCTAATTAATCTCCTTACCTGATATCCGAAAAATTCTAAATTTCCTATTTAGTCCTGACTTGCCTCTCCATTATATCACTGACACCAAAACATTACAAATTTTAGTTAAGCTCAAATAAATCTAAAAATATTAAAGTAATTAAACTCTCTCTCTTTATTATATTATTTGTTTTTTAATAAAATACCAAAATACTTTTCAAATGTTGAAAGCTCTATGACACCCTTTATGGTACCTAAGGAGGTGAATTGAGTATTTAAAAATTTCTTTGCAAATTAAAATACTTTAAACACCTTAGACCAATTTCAATTAAATAAATTCTCTAACCAAAATTCAACCTAAATGATATGCCAAACTTTATGTTAATATTAAACAAATTTAAGCAATAATAAAACAAACACAAGAGTACAAATATAAAGAGATAGGGAAGACATAAACACCACGATTTATAGAGATTTGCCTACCTTAAAGATAGACTATGTTCTCTCTCCAACTACTTGTTGGAAATTCACTAACAAACTAATCTTACTTCAAATGGGTGAAGTAACCCTTACAACAATCTTGATTATAAGGCTGTGAGGATCTTTTATGACAATTTTGATTATAATGCCAAAATGAACCTTACAATCATGTTTGTAAAGATTAAAAGGAACCCAATTTAATCTTGTTTTAAGATCAAGAGGAACCTTTACAATTTTCTTCTAAGGTCAAGAGGAACCTATCAATCTTCCTTTCCAATGAGTAAAGAGTAACCCTATCAACACAACCAAATATTACAATATTTGTCCACAAAGATAGCCCCTAAAACAAGATCCCTTGAGCTAAGCTAATATTGTTCAATAAAACTTCATCAAAATCAGTTCAAGAAAGGATCTTAAATGCAACCAATGCAATCCTTATGCCTTATATAATGTCTAATATACATACAAGACCTAAAGCAATCCAATTCACAATAAAAAATTAATGTAACTTAAATTTTGTTTAACACAGATCAAGAGAAACCTATCCAATCTATTTTAAAGGCAAAGATTAGTCTATCAACTCAACAACAATCAATAAGAATCAATTCCCCCAATTAAGTCACTAATACACACCTTATATGGTGCTTCTCTAATTCTCATACAATAAAATCAATTTTGAATTTTCTAGAGGCAATTAAACACTATTAGAAGATTTCTACCACCTCCATAGATCATACACAATCAAATTGTGGCAACAAAAAAGAGCTTACTTCACCAAAAATCATATTGAACATTCAAACATATAATCTGTCAAAATATGCAGTCTTAAAGTTCCAGCCCATAAACAAACATCTTTGACCTATCAAATGTCATAAAATCAATAAAATAAACCTAATGTAGCATTGGTCTATCATATAACAACAATAAAAACAAATTTAACACTTCAAACCAATAGATTAAATCAAAAGTTAGATAAGAATTATCAAACCTGAACAGTTTTGGAGTAACCTGCAATATTAAGCTCAAACACACAATATAATGGCTTAAAATCAAAATAAAAAGAACTTAAAACCTCATAAGACCTTAAAAAAATGAAAAAAAATAAATTTGCAGCACCAAAACAGATTTAGGAGTCAGATCTAAATAAGCAAAGAGCTACATAGAAAACTTGATAGATTTGTGCAACTTGTGTTCTTTGATCTAAAAAAAACGTTTTGAGTGCTTAAAAATAAAAGTAAAGGTTTCACTACACTCTTGAGACCTTGAAAAAACTGTTTATAATAATGTTGAAGTAAGAAAAATAGATTTTTATGATCAAAATTGAAGACTACAGAAGGTGAACCAAAATAGAGATAGTTTTGGTGAGTGTGTGTTTGAATGATTGAAACAAATGAAATAACCATTTAAAAATTTAAAGGCAAGCTCAATGAAACTTGTCTATATCTAAGAAAACTGAAAACATCAATTTTGCATCACTAAAAATGGATTTAAAACATGAAAATTGAAATGGAAAAAGAAACATTAAGAAATAAATGACAACTTTGAGTATGAGCACTTTGGTGGCTTTAATATTTGATAAAATGACATAAAGAATGTTATGAAAGACTTAAAACACTTATATATAGTGTTAAGAAGTAGTAGAGATGTTAGGAATCAAAACCAATCGTTTGAGATCAAAGTACCATTGAGAACTCGTAAAAGCATCTAGCTGTTACGTTGTCAGAGACCATTACAGTGATCTTTAGGATAAATACGGCGACCTCCAGCCCGTCGTATATGTCTTTGGAAATAGACTCAATACGAGTATCTTAGGAGCTCGTTGTATAGCCTTTGAACTCGTTGTATATGTTCCAGAAACACATGAAAAATGTTCCAAATCAAATCCAAACCTTTTCAAATAAATTCCTAACAAAAGTTCTAAAACATAATTTAAGGCTATTTGAATCATCAAAATATTTTAGTTAACATAAAAATAAGAATTGTCTTGATTATGAAAACATTTCATTCTTAAACAACTCTAAAACTTTTCAAATACTTTCATAAACCATAAATTCACATTGCCATTATAGAACAAAAAAATTCAAACACATATGATCAACACTTCAATTAACTTAAAATCATCAAGAAGCATATACTAATACAATTCATCACATTACTTCTTAATTATGCAATATTTATCCTATATGCCATTCTAATTCAATTCCTAACATGATAAATTTCAAAATCAAATTCAACTAATCACTAAAATCACAATTCAAATCCTATATGCAAATGATCATGTGAAGATGATATGCAAATGTGAAATCTCTTTTCAAGCATTGATTAAGAATCAAGTTTAGGAAACTTACATTATAAGACACACCTAAACATAACTAAACTTGATCTTCTTTCATCACTTGATCTTCACCTATTCTAGATTATCCAATACTTCAACTTTTCTACCTTAGGCTCCACAAATATATTCATGCACTTTAAACATTAACTTATCTTATAAAAGCATAAAAAATCTAAACATTAGTAATAATAATGTTTTGTCATCATCAAAACACATTATTGAAACCTCCTTAGTTCAACAAAGGTCTAATTACCTACTTTGTCCTCATCTTTTCTTAAAATTTCCAATATACCCTTAAAGGGAAAATTTTCTATTTTGTCCTCTAATTGTTCCTAAAATGACAAAACTATCATCAATTTTCTTTAAATTACAGTTTTGCCCATTCTCCTAAAATTACAATGTTACCCCAAAAATATCCTTTTGTTCCCCTCTTTTCTTTCCACTAATTCTCATTCTTTTTCTTCATTGTGCCCATTGGTCATTGACTGGTGTCTCTCTCTCTACCCCCCTTTTGCTCTTTTCTTCCGCTTCCCTTTTCTTTTCTTCCTTTCCTCCTCTTCTTACCATCACTTCTTTCTAAATTTTTGTTCCTTGTTTCCTCAACTAATAAAAATTCTACTTGCTCATTCTTTACAAGTGAACTTTCTAACTAGCAAAAATCAATTATTAATAAGATTAGAGAGAGAGAGTAAAAATTAAAAAGTTAAGTACAAAGAAATTTAAGCCAAACTTATCCCAGATGAAAAATCACTAGTAAAAGCATAAGAAAAATTAATAGAATGGTGGATGATAATGAGGGTGCATGATTTTGTAAGAAAAACAGGAGAATGATTTTGCAAGAAAAATATGAGAAATTGGAAAGAAGAATATGGAAGTCAGCAGTAGAGAAGAAGAAGAGAGGAGGAAGAGAAAGAGAAAAACAAACCGATATTTTAGAATTTTCCTACCTTGGGCTAGGTCTATTCTTCGACTAGCCTAATGGGCTTTTATAATGGGTTTTATGTTCATAACTAGATTTCTTACCCACTGTTTTGATAAGCTTTCCTTAAAAAATCACAAACTTCTGCTCAACCTCCAAAGGCTCGATGAAAACCAAAACACTTTGTTACTCCATATTACATCAAGCCTATAGAAAGACCTTATGAGAAACCCTTATGGATCAGAGTTTTGTCTCCTTCTCTAAAAGAACAACCTCCTTCACCAATAAGGAAAAATAAATAACCCATGAAAGAACAAAAACTTATGGTTACCATCCGACAAATCTGTCCCCAAAACCATATTTTTAATTGCTTTGCCTCTACTTTAGAAAGCTCTACTTAAGATTTAGAGACATATGAGCTAGCAAATCTTTCTCAAATTCTTATGGCCATCTATACACCCTCCTCTGTAATAAACATAATCTAAACTTGAAGTGGAAGATGTTGAATCTATAAATGTAGAACTATAGCAGCCATATGCAAGATCTGCTTACATACCTTGGACCCTAGCTTACTTTTGATGATGTACATCCTCCTAAATGTAGAGATAGATGATATAAATTTAGAGAATGGATTGATCTACAAATGATTAGGCCATATGATACTTTTAAAGAAATCTTGACGAAGTTTGTTTCTAGAATGATTGGAATTTTACTATAATAGTTTCAAAGTTTTGGAAAGTATAAACAACTTTAAGTTGTTTGACTTCCCGATGTTAGTGCTTTATTAGGAATGATACATACATTTGTTAAGAGTACCTCGAAATGAAATGTTAGTCCTTGGATAGAAGACCTTCAAAAGCAATTCTATCATATGTTTAAAATTTTACATGTTTAATAGATTTAATTATGTCAATCTCAAATATATAGTCATTGCTTCCCTTACTGATGAACTTCAATTGGAACTTTAGAGAGCTATAAATTCTCTACATTGGGAGATGAAGAAAATATCACTTAGTGAAAAGCCTTAGCCACTTTTGAAAAAATATATAAGTAACAAAGATTCTTTAAAACTATGATAAAAGGATGACCTCAACTTTGACAAGTTTACAAGAAGTATTATCTGAAGATCAAATGTAAAGAGAAAGATGAATGCTAATGTTGGGCTAAGATGAAGTCCCATTCATACAAAATGAGATATAAGGATTATCAAATACCTTTTAGAAGAAAAGGGAGAATTGTCAGATTCTTGGAAAAAGGTTCTCCTAATGTTAAAAAATCCAATAATTGTCATCTCTGTGGAAAACAAGTCATTATACATGAAGATCTGAATAAGTTCAAAAAAAGATATGAAGCTTCTTCACTCCATATAAGCCATTATGCCTATTAGGGATGATGAAGACATTGAGTCTATTTTTAAAGAGAAATTAAGTGAAGATGAAGACACTTATTTTGCATTCCATGCTTATAAATCCATTGGAGAGAGTATTTCCTCCTTATAAGAAGATAATCTTATGTATATGGAAAAAGAACCATATCTGAAGGTGAAATCCAAGCTAGAACAATTTTCCATGTCTTATGTAAAAATTCAACTTTTATTAAGTAAGTATGATAAACCTATTCCGGCCATAAGATATATAAATACTGGCTACTGTAAAAGTGTTAATAAGCCTCAATTTCTCCCTCCTGAAATATGGCAACTCATGAAGAATATTTCACTGCTACAGGTGGAAAATCTTTCAAGATTAATATAATAACCAAAGGAAGAATTGGTAAAAAAATTCTTTCTAGGTTACATTGTTTTGACAAGAGTTCTTGGTAACAATCTTCGTAAACTATATGTACTTATCGACATGGACATTTATTACTAGGTTAAAAAGTTGCAGATTTTATCTTAAGGCCTCAAGTATAAGCAATATTTCTATCCTTATACAGATATCTTTAATATGTTTAAACTTTAAGAAGTTCTAACATGATAGGGAAGTGTTTGATATCAACTTTTGCAATGTTGTTTCAGAGTTATGATCAAGTTATTCTTTCTAATCATCTATGGAAGAATCAATAATTATTTGTTTAATTACCATTTAAAGGAGTAAAGATATCAATCTAACTAATGCCACTCATGCTAGAATGAATCTAAAAGACTTAATTCTTACAAAAGAAGAATGTGTTGTTTTACTCAAAAAAGGATTGAGTGAGCCCTCAAAGTTTGATTAGGCTTGCCAAACATTTTATTTAGAGAAGAGGGTATAACAAAATCAAGGAAAGACAAGGGCGATGGTTGATTATAAACCACTTAATATGTTTCTTTAAGATGACAAATTTCTTTTGCTAAAGATCAACACACAAATGGTGTTTTAAAAGGAAGCAAAGATCTTTTTAAATTTTAATTTTAAGGAAAGATTTTGGCAGTTAGACATCCATAATAGATCGATATAAAATAGTATTATGCATTCCAAATGTTCAATACCCATGGACAGTCATTCCTTTTGGACTTAAAGTTGCTCCATCTTTATTCCAAAGAGCAATGACAAAAATTTATAAGCCCTTCCTAATTAGTGCCTCGATATATATTGATGACATCTTACTGTTCTCAAAGAGTGAGGAAGAACCCAAGGCATTATTAAATCAATTTACGAAAATCACCAAGCAATATGACATAATGCTTTTAGCGCGAAATAATCAAATTGGCTCAGCCCAAACAAAATTCTTGGGAATGAAGTTCCATAATAGATATTATCAACCATGTCTATATATTGTTAGTGAGTTGCCCAACTCCCCTGAAAAAAATCTCAATCTAAAACAAATATGGTAGTTCTTAAATATTGCAAATTATATTTGTGATTTTATCCTCCACATGGGCCAATCACATAAGTAAATTATCTAATCTTTTAAAAAGAATCCTCTGCTTTAGAGGAAAAATCAAACAAAGGCTCTTTAGCATCTAAAGAAAATCACTCGGCATTTGTTACCATTCAAGATTCTTCATAAAGGAAAGAGAATATTACAAATTGATGCTAGTGAAGATTATTAAGGCTTGGTTTTGATTAAAGAATTAG
The DNA here is from genome assembly GCA_028565735.1 of Pinacopodium congolense. NCBI lineage: Eukaryota > Viridiplantae > Streptophyta > Magnoliopsida > Malpighiales > Erythroxylaceae > Pinacopodium > Pinacopodium congolense. Next base: position 8,808,807 of record JAOXYD010000008.1, read on the forward strand.
AGAGTAAGAAAATTTATTGGGAACACACTAATGGTCAATTCAAAAAGGCAAGAAAGTATTATCATATTACTTATAAAAAAATTCTTGTTATAAAAAAAGGAATAGAAAATTTTAGTTTTTGTCATAACCCTTATCATTTTTACTGTTTGAATGAATAACACATCTTTTTCTATAATCCTAAATCCCAAAAAAAAGAGACTCTATCAAATAATCAATTACTTCAATGAAAAGATTAATTCTCCTACTATAAATACTCATTTTTGTATATTAAAGACCATCCAAACATTATAGCTAATTGTTTTTCCCAAGCTCAAAAAATTTTTGAGCTTTTCAATCCCTCCAAATCTATTCTTTTAATTTTTATGGCTAATCTTCCTACAGTAACAAAAATTAAAACCTTGTTTAGTTGAGTTTTTGGTTTTGGTTTTTTTAAACACAAAAACTGAAAAAAAATAGTATAAAAACTAATATATACAACAAACTAATATAGCACAAAAACTGGAAAAAAAAACAGTACAAAAATTGAAAAAATATACATAATTTAATATCAAATCATAAAAATTACAATAAAAAATTACAATTAACAACCTAACTAAACATATCCTAAAAAAAACATTTATTCCTTACAACAAAGAATTAGCTGCTATCATTGAAATTAATGACCTGACCAAGAAGCTTCTTTTCCTGGCTCCATCATTTTTAGAAAAAAATTTACCTATTTTTCGAATTTTCTTTTTTAATATCCACATTCCTTATCTCTTTACCTGTCAGTTCGTGAATTTTGAGTTTTATCTTTTATAATTTAATTTATAATAATGCTATTTAAAAATTATTAAAGTAATGATCATCTAATTATCTTTAAAAACTCTATTATTTTTAAATTCTCTAAAAATTTAGCTTTTTAAAAATAGAAAAACCCCGTCCAATGGGTTGGGGTGAAACTAGGGTCTGTTTGGTTTTGTTTATATTTTCTGTTTTCTGTTTTTGTTTTCAAAAAATAGAGAAACAGAGGAAAAAAAATGCGTTTACCTGTATTCTATTTATGTTTTCTATTTTCAAAATCAGATAAATATAAACAGAAACAAATAAACAAAAAAAGATGTTTTTCTATATTTTGAAAAAAGATTTTATAAACAGATTTTTTTATATTAAATAATGAATACAATTTATTAACTAATAATATATTTTTAAGGTGTATAAGAGTTTTTTGATCAAATAATTTAAATTTATTTTATATTGGACTATCATTATTAAATTATATATTTTCTTATAAATCTCGACTAAATACATTTTTATTTTTTGTTTTTTATTTTTTATTACAAATATCAATTAAACATATTTTTATTTTTTTTCGTAAAAAAATAAAAAATAAAAAATAAAAAATAAAAATAAAAAACAAAACGAAAAAACCGCAGTGATATTGCATTGTTCGGCTGTCCTTCGACCGCGATTGTTCTTGGACTCTCTCAGTTTCTCATTCCTTCTCTACTCGCATTTCAGTCGAAACTCAGCCGTTTAAATGGATCCAATTTCTGATCCGGCATCTTCGAAGAAGAGCCGGGGAAAAGCTCCGACAAGAATTCAGGCTCTTGACGACGATATTATCTGCATAATCTTCTCTTATCTCGGACTCTTCGACATCGTTCGCTGTTCCGTCGTTTGCAAATCATGGTACTGTCTCCTTTAATCAAATGAACCCACAAAAGGTCAATTTGTTTTCCTGATAAACAGATTGGTAACTCTAATAGTTATCCATGGCTTAATGTTGAAGGAATGCATTCATTTTGAGGTCAAAGTTACTGCAAGAGCTCTGCTCGAAGCAGAGAACAAGAAGGATTGATTGGTCCGAGGAGTCACTGAACACGTGCTTGGAGGAAGTGGCAATGGAGCAACACAGATGTTCTCTTCTCAAAGGTTCTGTTTTTGTTGACCAGTGGAAAGGTCATTCCTATAGGTAAATAACCCTTTTCTCTTTCACTTGTTTGTTTTGATATCTTGTTAAACCACGGTTTGAAAGAATGCGTATCGTAGGGCTGAGCAGTGCCGGGTAAAAATGGGATTGGTTCTTAGTGGAGTTGGTGACAAGGTATGATCCGTTCTTATAGACAGTATACTCTGAGCTAATACCCAAATTGTGCTTTGTTTTAATAAATTTTAATATCATCTTATCTGCTGCCTACTATGACACAAAAATTTTGCATGAAATGATTCCAGGTTATGCGTCTCTGGTCACTAGACAGCTACAATTGCCTAGGAGAATATGCTATCCCAAATAAAGCATCTCTTTTTGACTTCGATTTTGATGAGACCAAGGTATGCCTTTATCCTCTTCATATCTGCTGTGTTCAACTATTATGCACTTACGAGAGGTTGCAACCAGTTTTGTTGTGCATGAATCCATTGAAGAGTTTATTGGTTCCTTAATGTGTAGCACAAGGAGATGCCTTTTTCAAACAAAATGTTAACTTCTATTCTTTATTTTTACTTTCTATAGCGAGATTTATACGAATTAGCCCTTTGACACTACTGTTTCCCCTGATGCTTTTGCTGTATGCTTCCCCTGATGCTTTTGTTATGTCTTCTTTGTAATACTCTTACACTGCTCAAGTTAAGTAACATAATTGGACAAGAAATCGAGATTTTTATGATGAGAAATGGCATAAACCTTCGCTCTTAATGAGCCGAATTTAATATTTTCTACAATATATGCTTGTAGATCGTGGGTTTGGTTGGTACTCATATATGTATTTGGAGGCGCAACAGACAGAGAAATCTACTTCCTGAGCGGGAAGGCACATTCAACAAGGGTCTATGCATGCGGTAAATTAGCATATATTTGATCATGTCCTTTAATATTGCTGTACATTCACTTCAATCATGTTAAATGATTGCAGGAATTAAGACAAAGATCTCCGATCTCTATCTAACACATTTAGTTTTGCCCAATTTATAATCCACCTCACCTTCTGTGCTCCAATGCTTTATGTGTTTTATACCTTTCTTTTCAATTTCTTTTTTGAACTAATTCATTCTCTCCTCAAGTTACTTTGATCCAGATGCTGTGGTTGGGTGTGAGGATGGGACAGCTCGTGTATTTGACATGTACAGTAGAAAATGCTCTCGAATCATTAGGTTAGATTCTACGAATACAATTAAGACAAGTTGATTTGCATAAAGCTGAAACTCTTAGACTACATTCACATTTTAGTATCAATTTCAGTAATTTGTACAATGTCCTTGGATGGTGATTTGAATATTCATAAATGTGTATCCGATCACAGGATGCATTCTGAGGCGGTTACTCGCATTTGTTTTAGTGAGGATCAATTGGTTCTTTGTGGTTCTTCTTTAGGGAGGATAACCGTATCAAGTCTTTCATCTGATCAACGGGTAGCCACACTAAGACCCACTGATTACAAAGGTTCATCCTTATGAGTAACTGCTGCTTATATCTGCATAAGTTTCCTTTTTCTCCTTTTTTCTCATTTAGTAAATTACTAAACACTGCTTATCTCTATTGCTTCAATATTTCATCTCTTGTCACTGTTTTATTGCCCCCTGTTTGAGATAATGTATGGAAACCAAAGGGGATGTCTAGTGAAATATGAAGAACTTACCACTAGATAATCCACTTGCCATAGTCAGGGGAACAAGCATTGCTAGTGATTGTGTACAATTTTGAGTCTGGTTCTTTCTGCAGGTATAAAAGCTTTGTGTTTCAATCCATGTTCTCGTCTACTATTTGCTGGAACAACTGCTGGATGTACTTCTTGTTGGGACCTTAGGTATCTACAGCATAAATTTTTGTTTCTAGTTATACATAGCTAGTTGTTATGCAATAAACTTATGAGTCACTGCATGCTATAATTTGATGTGTGAGAAGGGAAGTGAAGACCAATTTCAGTGAAAGATGTGCCATACTAAACATAAGTGATACTTTTTCATGAGGGACGAATCAAGAATCCAAATTGATTAGCTAAGTCAAGTTGAAGTGATACCCTGTGATACCTGTTTTCTATATCATATTTTATTAACCTTTTGTACATGATCGGCTTGCTGCAATCTCTACACCTTTACTAGTTTGTTAAACTTCCATCAACCCTTTTTGCCTGCTACTTCTAATACATTTGCTTTGGGATGCTTTGCAATCCATTTAATTGGGGCATATAGATACAAAACGAGTTAAGAGATGAATTTTTGTTGTTAATGACGCATTCTTATTTGGAAGGTATTGATATCAAGGTCAAAAGTATTTTTCTATATATAAGACAATTCATTCATTAGCGTTTTCTTCTTTAAACTGCCTTGAAGGACAATGCGTCGACTATGGGAAAGACGAGTTAGTCCAAACGTGGTGTACGCTGTGCAACATCTGCATCATGATGTGTCAACATTGTTAGTTGGTGGATTAGATGGTATCTTACGTGTCCAGGACCAGAACACTGGCGAAGTTCTTTCAAGCTACATTTTGGGTTACAACATCCCAAGTGTAAGTAGAGGTAGGGTGATAGAAAGAGTGAGTGGCAAAAAGCTCTCCAACGATGAGAACATTGACAAAATTCATGGAAAGTGTAGACCTCCCATCACGGGCTTGGCTGTTGGAATGAAGAAAGTCGTCACAACGCATAATAACAAGTTCATCAGGGTGTGGAAGTTCCAATAATTGACTTTATAACTAAATTTCCAAAGTTTAAATCGTCTTTGATGAGAAACAGGACTGTATTTCTATCAGAAATAGGATTGTGCATATCAGGACTGTATTAACTAATTTGACTCCTTTTAAGTACTCTTCCTTTATTATCTTCCCCTTATAACCCATTTTTCCAGTGAGCATGATTTGTCTTCGCGAATACCAATTACTTTTTATATCAAATCAAATGACTAGAGACCACAACATATTTATTATCCACATCGTGTTGAAAGCTTATACCCACCCACCTACAACCCAAATTTTAGGCGGCTTCTTTTTTTGTAATCCATACCAGGTTAAGCTACGCCCTTTGCTTGCATGCATGCATGCATTTCAGGCGGAACTGATGTATATGTAGTTCATATTAAGCTGATGTTAGAGTGAAGCAGAGCGGTATATATGACTTATATATGTCAGTAGTAAATATTGGAACAAAGCAGAGCCGAAGAGGGTGGAGTACAGCACAATAGAACATATTGAAACAACGTCATCTACTTCTCTTGGGTGTTTTCTCAAATTTTTAGCAGAATATGACGAGATAGGATGAGAGAAGATGAATGGTTTTTCTATCACCCAAACGATTACAATTGTCAGCAAAGGCAGAGAGAAGATGAATTGACTTTTTTAGAAGAATATATGAAGCAACAGAACTTCGAATACAGGTTTTGACAATCGAGGTTTTTAAGTCCCTACCTGAGAGCAAGTTCTACAACTATTCCATTGACCAGGGCAGCAACTGAAATGAAAACTCTATAACAATACACAAAAGGCTAACTAACAGATTTCAGCTGTTACACAGCCCATTAATAAAAATCCAAAGGAAATCAATCACAAAGAAGCCAGAACATCAAACTTAAAGCAAACATCATAATCCATCGGTTCAGATCCAAACATAAAACTGCATAGTATTGAAATCATTCCACCACAAAATCTCCAACTACAACTCACATTATAACAGTAAAGAGTAAAGTAAGTCATAATCAAATCAAAAACATCCCAACCACATCTAATCAAGGAAAAACAACAAAATTGTTTATTTTTAACTTAGGCAGTAAGCACAACAGCGCCACCAGCCTCCTTAATCTTCTTCTCGGCAATCTTAGACACAAGCTTAGCTTTCACAACAATGGGTTGATTCTCAGGCAAAACCCCCTTTCCAAGAACCTTGAAGTATCCAAATTGAGTGACGTCAACCAAAGGGACGTTGTCCTTGGTAGCCTTGTCCTTGACGTCTTGAGGAATCATGGACCACAGCTTGTCAATGTTGACGATTGGACAGTAGAACTTGTTGCGAAGCTTGTGGAAGTATCTCATACCCACTTTCCCGAAATACCCAGGATGGTACTTGTCGAAGAGGATTCTGTGGTGGTGCATGCCTCCAGCATTTCCGCGACCTCCCGGATGCTTCCGGTGCTTACCGATTCGGCCGTGGCCGGCGCTCACGTGGCCCCTCTTCTTGCGGTTCTTCTTGAATCGGGTCGTCATTTTGGCCGCAGAAGCTTATGGTTTCGGAGAGCGGCGGCTGAGAGTTAGGCACTAAGGTTTGCCGGCACTTTATTTGGGGCTAGAAATAAGCTTGGACGGTTTTGTCCTCTAGGGTTTTGAGATTGTTTTACAGGTACCAGGGTAATTGAGGAATCTAAATTGAAAATGTGTTAGAAAATGCCGTGTGAATTTTTCTATTCATTTAGTTGGTTCGCTCAGGATCCATTAGGCCCATTTTCTTTTTTATTTTTTTCAGTAACTACTGAGTTTGCAGTTGCATATGCAATTAAAGTGGCAAGGCCAAAAATATTTATAATTTTTCAATCAAGTCTTCATATAGAAGATTTTTTTATTTTAATTTTTGAAATCTAAAAATTTCATTATTATATAATACTTTCATCTATTTTTGTAAATACATCAGTTTTTTCAAAAAATAATCAATCAATTAGTTTTTGTCCTATAAAGCACGAAAGGTACTTCCATCTACTATATGTCATCATATTCCAAAAATGAAGAGAAGAAATCTTATCAGAAAAAAAGGCCAATGCTATGCAAATATGAATCAATTATAAATCAAATTCAAGCTCATACATATAAAAAAGTTAGGAAAGAAAAGAATATCAAAATATATAGTAGTGCAACAATCCCTAATATAATCTACTTTCCAACTACATATTAGAAGTTTTAACTATATTAATCTTTTTTAAAGTAAAGAGTAATTCTTGCAATTTCTTTTTTTCACAAAAGAAGTGAAGAGGGGCCGTTACAATTTCTTTTTTCCATAAAAAAGGTGTAAAGGAACTTTTACAAATTTTCTTTCTATACGTGGAGGTGAAGAATAACCTTACAAATCTTATTTAATAAGGATCAAAAAGAATTCACACAATATTATTTGACAAAAGGTCAAAAGGAATGTAATAGCCGGTTTTTCAAATTGGGAGATTAGAATCCTAGACTATAGCATTGAAATATTGAAAATTCATGAATTGCATTTCATTCATATGCAAATCACATGCATAACAATAGCACACACACAGGAATTATGAATTAGTATAATGATTATGATGTGAATTGTGTTTTGTGTATATCTTGAATTTTGATTTGATTAATTATAAGAAATAATTTTGGATTTACTTGGTACAATTTCAATGTATATTTGGTCTAGGAAAAATGTTGGAAAATTAAGATGAAATGCTGAAAAATTAAGATGAAATGCTGGAAAATTAAGAAAATTAAGCTTACGCTTATGAATTAGTGACATTTGGCATGGAAAATTAAGTGATAAATGGCATAACTAATTAGTTGGCAAATTGCAGCAATGAGTGAGTGATAAATGACCTAATCTAATGGTGTCATTTGGCAACAAAAATGCAAGATAAATGGAGACCATATATAGGGGCATGTGGCCTTGTAAGAAGGAGATACCTAGCACCTAGGCGTAACATGTGTCAAAGCAACCTTAGTTGGATCATTTCTTCTTCTCTAACCACAGAATGTGTGTGTTCTGGAGTTTGTGTTGATTTCTGCATGCATGGAGAGC
>JAOXYD010000008.1:8818282-8831520 GCA_028565735.1 Pinacopodium congolense
TTTAACTTAATCTTAAATTTAAAAAGGTCAAAATATAAAATTTTCTTTTAAATTTTTTTAATACTAACTAATATGACTGGTATTAACTGATATTTAAATTTAATACGAAACATTTTAATTTTGTATTAAATTTAAGTCGGTATTAATACTAACTAGGTATTAAAAACCTTGCTGTGAATGCCAATCCTCTCGAGTAGGTTCATTCTTGGAGACCTCATTTACATGTGCCGATATATACTTGTAAGTTATTATTAAAAGTCAAAGCAGTTCCTTTCTTTATATATGATTAGCATGTGAGATATGGCACTAACCTCCTACTTCGTTGTGTTTTGCTACTATACCAGTCAAAACAGAGAAATGAGGAAACCTTTGCCCTTTTATTTTGTTTTTACTTTTTTCCTCGCAAAAATAAAAACGAAATTCATATTAAAAAAAAGGAAAAACGTGGCAGGCAAAATTCTGTTTTAGTTTTTATATTTAGTTTTCAGATTTTTTAAATATAAAAATCAATAAAAAATATTACAGATATCGATAAAAAATACTATAATATAATACAAAAATCAAAACAGATAATACAAATATCTATAAAAATACACAAAATATAATATAAAAATATAATATTTATAATTAAAAATTATAATTAAAAATCAAATCAAACTACCCTAAACATTACCTAGATTTGATCATAAATTTCAGGGCCACGTCATCACATGAGTGAGATGGAAGGTAAAGACCCTTTTGATTGATGAAGATTACGCGTTAGTTGCTGTAGTAGGTGAGACATATCAAAGACTAAAAACCGACGTCGTTACAGGTTTCTAACCAAGCAACATCAAAAGTCCTAACGGAGCATGCTTTTGGACCAATCTGTCCGCTTGCTGCTCCTCGACCGCTCCGTTTCAATCCCCCGCAACCATGGGGGTGGTGCCCAAAATCGCACCGTCGATGCTGTCGTCGGACTTCGCAAACTTGGCTTCCGAAGCCCAACGAATGATCGGTTCTGGTGCTGACTGGCTTCACATGGACATCATGGTACTTCTTTCTCTGTATTTTTGCATATGTTGTCTCTTTGCCTGTTTATTGTAGTGTAATTTGTAAATTGGCTCTTCAAAATGATATTTTGATTTCATAAGATTGCATGAATACCTTCTTAAGACTGATGGGCCTTTGTCTAATTTTCTGCAGGATGGGTACGGTTAATGCTCTGGTTATATGTCATTTGCTCTGCTCTCTGCGATAACTTGCGCCTGCGGGTTTTTTTCCCCCCTAAAAAAACCGTTCTGTTAGCTTACGGTTACTTTTGCTTAATGGATATTTCGTGATAAAGTTGCGAACTTTTTTTTGTTTGTTGATGGATCCAGCTTGAATTATTTGATTGTCCACTTTGGCCAAGCTCTACAACGATTTTGAACAACTTAAATTTCATATAAAATTTTGAGGAAAAATAAATCGGGTTGTGAAACTTCTACTTGGGCTGTATATATGGTTAGCGAATTTGGAGCTGTATTTTGGAGATCGGTCAAACTAACTTGTAAGATGTGGATCGTCATATATTTGGAAGAGTGAGAGCCTCTTAGTCGAAAGGACTTGGAAATATATGAACTACCGTGCCAATAAAGAGATTAACGAAGAATGGTTGATCTTCCTTGGAGTAGTCAGATTTTATGATAAATTCATGCCATAGGGTTTTAATTGGTTTTATTTCTTACTGAGATAGTTCATTGTATGGAATTATACTGCCTTTCTTGGTTTTGCTATACTTAGTTGATTGTATAGGATTTTATGTGCTTTTATTAGCCCTAAGATAGTTCATTGTTTGAAGTATGCTTTCTTACTTGGGTTGTTTTTAAGATTTAAGGTGTGTGCAATTTGATGCTCAATAAATTTTGTTCTATTGCAATGAACGACAAGCTCGTGCTTTTGTAAATATTGTTAGATGATATTTTTTATTATTGTTTTTGCATTTTTCTAGGCACTTCGTCCCAAATCTAACCATTGGTGCACCAGTTATTGAGAGCTTGAGAAAACACACCGAGTAACATTTTTAAAGCCTTTCACTTTATGTTATCCTTCGGAGTTCCATGATTTAAACTCGTAACAGAAACTCCTTGCAGGGCTTATCTTGATTGCCACCTTATGGTCACAAATCCTTTAGATTATGTTGAGCCTTTGGCTAAAGCTGGTGCTTCAGGATTTACATTTCATATTGAGGCAGCCAGAGGTTGGTTATCTCCATTTTTCCCATTTTTGTTTTAATTCATGTTGCTGCCATTTCCCTTCCTTTCTTGTTTAATCGCAACATTTTATGAGTTTCATGCAGATAACTGGAGAGAAGTTGTCCAAAGAATTAAGTCAAAGGGTATGAGGCCAGGTTTAGCGTTAAAGCCTGGGACGCCAATTGAAGAGGTCTATCCTCTGGTATGAACTGGCCCCTTTTGTCATAGAGAAATAATATTGCATCTGGGGAGAATACTTTATCGACTTGCTGGCTAGGTTTAATTCATCAAATTCCTTGAAATATGTGATACTATATTTAAATGTACAGGTTGAAGATGCAAATCCTGTTGAAATGGTGCTTGTGATGACTGTAGAACCTGGATTTGGTGGACAAAAATTCATGCCAGAAATGATGGATAAGGTGTCATATTACTTCAATCTTCTTTTACTTCATTCTCTAAATTCTTTGACTGAAATAATTTAATATACCTCTTACTAGGTATGGGCATTGAGGAAGAAGTATCCATTGCTTGATATAGAGGTGAGAATATATCATATCTGACAATCTATAAGTTAAATTCTTGTTACTTATGTACCCGGTTCTTTGTTTATCCACAATATGTGTGATTGCTTTACTCTCTCAATGTTTTCTATAGATGGATATAGAGAGGTAGAATTGTTTTATTCTTGTACAAAACATCTTACGAGTTTTTGAAGTATTTTTGAAATCACCCTAGCATGGTATGAAGTACCATGTTGCACCTGGCATGTTGTATGGGTTTGGTAGTGTATAATTTTGCTAAAACCTTGAAGATCAATGTCATTCTGTTGACATGGTGATCTTCTTTTGAATCTTGTTTGGATTTTAGTCACCCATTCATGGATTTTCTTGATCTGATCTATTGCAGAATGCATATTATTCTTTGTTTTCTCTCTGTTGGAGTACTATGGAGCATTTTGGTTAACCTAGCTTTTTATTCGTATCTCCATTTCGTCTTTCTAGCCTATCTCTTGGTTCCATTTTCCTTTATGCTGCATGATCCTGAATGTTTGGAAGTGGGGAGAAGTCTCTTTATATTTTTCGTCTCTGGATCCTACTTGTATGCTTGCATGTAGTATCAGTTAACTGCATATGCATTGTAGGTCTGCATCTGTGCGATGCATAAGAGTGTTTGAGGAAATAATAGTGTTGGTTTACCCCACATTATTGGTAATTGAATTATGCTGTAATTTATTTTGTAGGTGGATGGTGGTTTAGGACCTTCCACAATTGATGCTGCAGCCTCAGCTGGAGCAAATTGCATCGTTGCTGGAAGCTCAGTGTTTGGAGCCCCTGATCCAATCCATGTGATCTCTCTCATGAGAAATAGTGTTGAGGCAGCACAAAAATAATATCGTCACAAAGCAAGCAACATACTGCATGGTTGAATTTTAACATGCACATGACCAGTGTGCATTCTTGACGGTTTTGTGGAATGAATAAGATTAAATATTCTTTATACCTTTTGTCAATTCGTTGGTGAAGAACATTAAAAATTGTGTGCAACAGTGACAATTTGACATCCTGGACGCACTTATTGAAAAGTCAACTTTTCCAATGCCAATACATTTGGAATCAGATTTCTGTTACAAAGAGGGATGGGAATATAACCTCGCATGGCTTTTTGGTTTTGCATTATGAAAAAGTTTGTCATAAAATCTTTTTAACTTGTTCTAGCAATCAAGAAAATTCTGCCTGTCTGCTGCTCGGTAGGCATCCTTTACTTCTTATTGAGTTTTTTCCTGTCATAGCATATTTCAGGTTTGTGTTAGCCTTGTCCGCATACCATTTGCAGAAGCATCCTGTGGGTGCAGCAGTTGAAGTATAGGAAAGACACCTCAGTTCAATCCGAATTCGATTTTTTAGTTTACCCCAACTTGTAGTCTGATACACTTTGTTCGTTGTCCGAGAACCATGTTTATCCTCCAACAAGTATGTTAAATAACTGGATATCGAAGTATCTGAATCAGGTGAAGCTTTCGTCTTCTCTTGAAAACTTTATTGTTCTGCCTTAAAAAGTAAATTTCGGTTATTCAGATTGCTCTTGCATTTGTAGGCAGTTTGACCATCCTAATGCACGTGAGGGGCAATATGGTAACACATCCTCTGCTAACGAAACCTCCCATGTCGGAACCAAGACATGTTCTTCCAGACACTAAGCCATGTTAAACTCAATTTGATGTTTTTACAAGCTTAACCCCAACAGAAGTTAGTGGCTTACACGTGACAACACGTGCTTGCTGTAATCTTGTGCTTTCGGCCATAGAAATTAGGATCTTGACTTAAGTTGTGAACAGTTTGACAAAAAGTCAATCTTTTGAGATAACGCTTCTCTCAACGCTGGAATGGTCATTCCGACCACTTTTTCATGCATGTTGTGTCCAAACTATTTTTAATAGTGAATCTGAGAATGTCTATAGAAGGTATCACGACCACTAACTGGATAAAAGAGACTTGAAGAATCTCTGGAACTTGGGCTAACATGTGTAACTAGTAAACTTATGAGCACAATTGGACAAAAGAAAGCTGAAGCCTACAAGCCTCTTGCATGACAATGGTGCCTCTATTGCACGAAAAAGATCGTTAAAAAATGGAAGTTCCAAAATTAGCCAACAGGGTATGATTCTACTGCTCTAGCCAGCTTCCTGACACTTGATCACGACCGGACGCTCCATAATTTTGTAGAAGTTCGTGCCATGTTGCCTTTCATGTATGGTTCACTCGTGTAATTGCAGATCTGTTTGTGGACTCTTCTTCCAACAGTTGGCATTGAAATGGATGGTGCCTTTTGATTAAAATGAGGTTTGTTGTTTATGCGAGGATAATTCACCGTCACCTTTGCTTTTTGAAACATATGATGCTTTCAGCTTGAGTTATCTATGGCCTGGTTGACCTATCAATCCCTAGCCTTTCCTTGTCTGCCTCAGCTTTACCATGCATCACCGACTATTTATTGCTTAATTCATTATCTTCCTCTCATTCAATCAAGATGTTCATCATTTCTATCGACAGTGATACTGACCTTCACAAAACCAGATTTCCTTCATTTTACCCTTGGAACTGTATACACGCATATCTAGAGAGATTTTGAGAGTTTCCTCACTGATGATGCTGTTGGAAATTTAAATTAAAAATATAACTTATATATTCAATGAAATTATGAAAAAAATGAAAGTTGAAAAATTTAGAGGTTATGAATAGAAAAATTAAAATATAAATTTTTATTAAGAGATTAAATTAACATATCTTTAAGTAGACTTTATTTACTAAAAATTTGATTTGGAAGCACTCAAGATATATAGAATTAATCAAATTAAATTAAAACATCAAATCTAAAAAATTAGGAAACTCATAATTAATTAATTGAAAATTAAGTCAACGACAACTGCAAGTTTGAATCATTCTCTTAATTCAATATTACAAAAAAGTTCAAGTTTCATGAAATACTTTTCTTCTAATTTTACATTTGTGAAACACTTTTAATGATACATTTCTTATTATTTTACTATTACACTTTTTCATTCTTAACGCATTTCTCACCTATTCAAAGGGGATTTTTTTTTTCAACCACCTCCACTAAATTTGTTTGTTCCTTTTTTTTTTTTATAACTTTGCAATGTTTCCATAAATACCCAAATCTTTTACACTTAAAACATTGAATTTTTCCTTTAGTCATGACAACATTAAAGAACTTTTCCTGTTCTCTTTAAAATTTTAACTATATAGGTTTCTTCAACAACCTTTTTTGTTTTTTCTCTTCTCATAACTATTCTTTATTCTAAAACTTGAAAAGTATAAACAAGTTTAGTCAAGAAAATTTTAATTAAACCTTTTGAATCTTCAAAAGAGATCTTGAACTCAAATCTTTCTGGCAAATCACTAAAATTTTTTCTATAATTCTTTGGTCTATTAGATATTTATTAAGAAGCTTAATTTTGTTAAAAATTTTCATAAACCTATCTCTATATTCTTTGATGGGTTCATTATCTTTTATCCTCAAAACTTCAAATTTCCTTTTCAAATTTAAAATTTGCATTTGCCTAGTTTTGTCACTTTTCATATACATTTATGTGTCCCAAGGCTCTTTTGGTGTTTTACAAATAATAATCCTTGTAAAAATTAATTGAAAACGCAGCATAAATTAAAGATAAAAATTTTAGAAATTTTGCTTCTTCCTCTTCTTCTTCTTCTTCTTCTTCATGACCCTTGATTTGATCAAGCGTTGGATTGTTTTCAAGGACGATATTTCTCTTTTATCTTCAACTCACTACCTCAAAGCAAAACTTTTTAAGTGAGTTTTCATCTTAACAATTAAAATTGATAGTTTTTTACATTATAAATTGGGGTGAAATAGTTAATTAGTTGTTGAAAATCATGTAGATATTCTTTCTTAGTCACTTACATATCCTTTAAGATTCGAAAGAGCTTTGATAGTATGTTAGAAATTTAAGATAATATAGAATTTATATATTTAATAAAATTACAAAAGCAAGGAAAGGTGAAAATTTTGAAGACTATAGGTCAACAAATTAAAACATAAATTTTTAATAAAAAAATTAAATTAACATGCTTTTAAGTAAATTTTACATACTAATAATATGATTTCATAACAGTCAAGATATCTGATTCTAAACAAACTAAATTAAAATAAAAAATTTAAAAATTTAAAAATTAATAATTAATTAACTAAAAATTAAGTCAAGGACACTTACAAATTTGAATCATTCTCTGACAGATGCATGAATGCGGTATCGCGTCATAGCTCATGAACTTTTGTTATGTCTCTGAGTGATTGATATAGGTAGTCTCAAAAGATAAGCTCACATGTTTATGTATGAAATTTCTTTATTGGAAGAGGCATTTTGGTCCTTTTAATCATGATAGATGAGGATGAAAAAATGGCAATTTCTCATTCTTCAAAAGCTCATTTTGATGTGATATGGAAAAGGAAATTTGAACCAACTTGAGCAAATTTCACGTAACCATGAGTGTCTGCCATTATGTTTACGTGCTATGGTTGGTGTTCATGACACGCATCATACATTTAATTTTCCCTATTATTTCTTCTATTCGGAGGTCCTTGTTCCTTCTATTATAAGCACGGAAGTCTAGAAGTAGGACCTCAACTCCACGAGCTTGCTAAGCTTCCTAAAAGTTGAATTTTCTAATGTATGGACAACAGTTTCAACGTCTAAGTACATGTATATGACTGAAGTTGTGTTGTGTGCGTATTATTGCATATAAAAGCAGGTTTGAAGCCCAAGAACATCTCTTCAGCAGTTAGCAGTGATGATTATTATCGCCGGCCATTGAAAACTTTGGGATAGTTAGCCACCCCCCCGTTGGCTTATATTGTCGACCCCGAGGGCATATGCTTAGCTTAACAACTGGAATCATTAGACTAAACATATTACAAATTCTTCGCCACCTCCAAGAGTCTTGTCTATGGAAAAACAATAACCTATTTTGGCATCATCTTGTTATTGATCCAATATATTCATCCTGAGAGACAAAGTTCTTTTATTTTAATAGATCTACCTGTATAGAAGTGAGTGGCAAGTAGGCATGGCAGCTCTATTCAGTTTGTTCGACTTGAAAGTGCTGTTTTTTACAGTCTGTTTACTCGTTCCCACACTTGGTGAGAATTCATTTAGCTGTGAAACTGAATCCTCTGATGGTTCGGGCTACACTTGCAATGCTAATGGTTCGTTAGAAAAGTGTGAGACGTTTGCAGTTCTTCGCGCTAATTCCTACTTCTCATCTTTATCCAATTTAAGCTTTTATCTGGGAGTCAACCGGTTGGAAATCGCTAAAGCAAATGGCTTCTCTGCTGACACAGAGTTTCTGCTAAAAGATCAGACTCTGTTGATACCAATTGACTGTAAATGCAGTGGTAGCATCTTTCAGGCTGAAGTTACCAAAACAACCGTAAAAGGGGAGAGCTTTCATGAAATAGCTGAATCACTGGAGGGCCTGACAACTTGCAAAGCAATCCAAGCAAAGAACTTGGCAGTTTCGCCATGGAATCTTGCTAATAACTTACGGTTGGTGGTACCACTGCGATGTGCCTGTCCATCTTCATCTCAAACTAATCCAGCAACAAGGTTCTTGCTTTCATACCCAGTGAGCCAAGGCGATACTATCTCCAAACTGGCCATTAATTTCAATACTACTACAGAAGCCATTATCAAGGCAAATAACAGATCATCTGCAACCTTTAAGCCTGAGAACCTTATACCTCGTACGACACTTCTGGTACCACTTAATGGTAAGCCTACCTTTGGTATCTTTGCGAAACCAACTGAACCCAGTTCGCTTTTTCCTGCTAGCACAATCCCGATAGTCGATCGACACAAGAAGAAGTCCAAGATGAGGATGACTGGAGTCTACATAGCTGTTAGTGGGGTGGTAGTTGGGGTAAGCATTGCCACTGCTGCAGCTTTCTTGGTGATTCAACTTAAGAAGAAGAAACGGCAAAGTTCAATCAAGGAAGGAGACCTGGAGCTGCAGCAGCTGAGTTTGAGTGTCAGAACCACAAGTGAAAAGAAAGTTTCATTCGAAGGGTCCCAGAGTTCTCTCGATGAACAGATCGTTGACACCACACCAAGAAAGCTGCTTGTGGAGATCTTCACAATAGAGGAGCTGAAAAAAGCAACTGAGGACTTCGATTCAAGCAATCATATAGAAGGCTCTGTCTACCATGGACGTCTCAATGGCAAGGACCTGGCAATCAAACGCACACGGAAAGAAACTATGTCAAAGATTGAGTTTGGGCTATTCAATAACTCAACTTGCCATCATCCCAAAATAGTTAGGCTGTTGGGCACATGCTCAAGTGAAAGTCCTGATTCATATTTGGTGTTTGAATACGCCAAAAATGGATCTTTGAAAGATTGGCTTCATGGTGGATTAGCCATAAAGAGCCACTTCATTGCCTCGTGCGATTGCTTCCTGACATGGACTCAAAGGCTAAAGATATGTCTTGATGTGGCCGCAGCCTTGCAGTATATGCACCACATAATGAAGCCAAGTTACGTTCACAGAAACGTTAAGAGCAGGAATATTTTCCTGGACGAGGAGTTCAATGCAAAGATTGGAAACTTTGGAATGGAAAAATGCATTGACGACGACACCAAGTGCCAAGAACACCATGAAAATAGTCCTGCCTCTTGGAATCTTGGTTACTTGGCTCCTGAGTACGTACATGAAGGTAAAGTTTCTCCAAGCATGGATATATTTGCTTATGGGGTTGTTTTGCTGGAAGTGTTGTCAGGGGAAACGCCAATAAGAAGACCTAACAAGAAAGGAGATGGTGACATTTTGCTGTCTGAGAAAATCAAGTCGATATTACTCTCTGAAAATGCAGATGAGCTCAGGGGATGGATGGATAATGCACTTGGCGAAGATTATTCATTTGATGCAGCTGTAACAATGGCCAATCTTGCGCGAGCTTGCATTGAGGAAGATCCTTCTTTGAGGCCAAGCTCGGGAGAAATAGTTGAAAAGTTAATGAGATTGGTGCAAGAATCAGCAGAAGAGGGGCACACTGCTGTAGTCTGCGAAAGTTCTTCTAAGCCCCTAGTCAAGGCAGCTGTGACCAGTCTGTGAATAATATGATTGAAGGATATTCAAATTAACTAGTATTTCTCTCTATATTTTTGATGTGAATGCTTATCTTCTAGGTGTCCTATCGCTATTGGGTTTAGCTAGTTTCTTGAGTCCAGGAGTTCCTGTATATATGTGTACCAAGGAAACGAATGAAACATAAAAAGCAGTTATCAACTCTTAATCTAAAGGCGACAACCGAACTCTTAACCTCAAAACTATGGGGAGAGCGGTATCAGTTTTACCTTTGTATTAAATTTACTTTCGGTGAGACTAAAATTTATAACTTTGCAATTTGCATCAACTTTGTTCCTGTGAAAGCCGACTTCCTTTGGTAATTATGACTGAAACTCAAAAAGTTAACCATGTTGTGTGTGGTTCACCATCCGAGAAGAGAGTATCTCATACTGCTTTTCTACGTTGAAGAATGTGCGAATTTGACTGTCACAGTCAAAGATCCGCCATTAAAGATCGAGCCCTATGTAAAAGGACCTGCACAAAAGTGTACATGATACAGAATATACTGCCAGTCTGCCATAGTTATAAAACCAAGTATAGGTGTTAGGAAGTCATTGGCCATAGAGAATTCTTAAGCTCAAAACAGTCATATAGGTCTTTATTTTTTAATCTGCAGATCTATGGACAAATAGGCACCATATTGATTTTAAGTAGAAGCCATGGTGACCAAGGTGACATTTGGATAAATCAGTTTAATGAAGGATTCCAGGTCCACTTAGAAAATAAAGAAATTGGGTTTGGACTCACTCTGCATCTAGAACAAGGCCACCGTCGGTCTTTGAAGTTGGCTGTTGAAGATGCTTCATCAACGGTAATAACTACGAGTGTTGGAGAATCGCTGGGACCAAATGTTTGACAGGTTTTAGGTGTCAGGGTCAACTTTGTTTTATTATTTAGACGGATTTATCATGCCAACTCCACTCTTTTTTCTTTTTTTTTTTAAACTTAAACAAACTTCAAATCTTTTAGAGGGAACTCCAAGTAAAACATCTGAGTTTTGAACAAAATGGTCCTAGACTTCAGGCTCACCAGCAAGTCAGCAACTATGAGCTTGATCCGTCTACTTATGTGTTCTATCATAGATAAAACCGAAAGAAACATATGCTCTACTGTTATGTCCTGTAAACAGATTCATAAACTGTGATCTAGAAGCTCCATCTCTTCTCATGTCAATTTTCTTTATTTGAAAAATATTCTTTTGCAGAACTTGAATGCGGAGGGCTAAACATCAAAATAAATTCTCATATATTTGTTTGTAATATATGTAAGATTATGTTAATTTTTGCTACTGTTTTTTATTTGATATGCAAAGTTTGGTTTTATGTGGTTTATAACCTTAAATATTGACCAAAACAATTTTAAATATTAACCAATATATTTACGTATCTTAAATCAACGAATTTCTTTCAGAATTTTTATTTATTATATTATTTTGAATTCATTACTCATTTGTATTTTTAGGAATGTTTAATTAGGTTGTATGTTATGATTTTTTATTATGATTATTGTATTTTTGTATTGGTTAGTGTGTTTTCTTTATCGATTTTTTAATTATATTAATGTGTTTTCTTTATCATTTTTGTGTTTAGAAAAATAGAAAACCAAAACTAAAAATAAATACCAAATCAAATATGGTCTTAACAATTTAGCATTGCGAAATCCCAAGCAAGAGCAACAATTACTCAAAATTACAATGTGGTAGGAACTATGAATAGGGAGATCCATTCTTTTTGTTTGACTTCCATTTATGTTATCTTTCACAATTTTGGAAACTTTCATGCATAGGAATAGGGGCAGAATGTATCCTAAGTGATTGATGTCCCTAAATAAAATTGCAGAAAATAAAAGGAAAAGAAATATGAATCATCATAGTATATTGGACACGGGAAAACTCTTACCATAAATGGAGAGTCATATCTATATGATATTTTATTACAAACCAAATCATCTGTGAAAGATGAATCAATGAATGAATGAATCGATTTCTATATGTACAAGAAAATGAATGGCCAAACCAATAAATCAGAACATCATGACCTTAAATTCATCAAAATTGAGCACCCCATCTCCATCCAGATCGAACTGAGCTATCATGTTCTTGCATTCATCAATACTTTTAGACTCACCCAATCTACTCAACATCTTCTTCAAGCTCTTGGGTGTTATACAGCCACTTCCTTCCATTTCATACATCTTAAAAGCCTCCTTCAAGTCCTTCACTTTATCTTCCTGTTCACCTCCTTCCATGAACCTTATAAAATCTTCCAACCCCAAAAGCCCATCTCCGTCCGAATCCGAAGACTTCACCGCCTCCTCTGCCTCCGCCAGCGACAGTTCTCCGCCTATATCTGCAACACATCGTTGCAGCTCCAAAGGTGATATCTTTCCATCTCCATTCTCATCGAAGTGCTTGAACACTTGCTCGTACTGTTCGAACTTTTCCTTCATATGATTACACCTCGTACGTAAAGTATGCCAAAACAAACACAAAACTACAAAGACGGACACCGCTATATGTTACAAATGATTATGTTTATGGACAAAAGAAGGAAGTTAAGAGAAGTACGGAAATTGTATCATTAGCTATTGAAGTTGTACCATACGTCTATATATATAGAGAGAGAGCAATAGATCGGTATATGCCATGGAACATATATCCCATCCGTGGAGGTGCCGCGTAACGTGGCTGACCAGATAATGAATTTAAGGAGGATTGGAAGGTCATGGTGGTGATGTTTTCTGGAAGGTAAATGGAAGATGCAGGGTGGTTTCTGAAATAAAGAATTGCAGATATCGCAGCAGACTTTGTGGGGCGAGTTTTGATGAATTGGCTAATGTCATTCTCATGCATGGCATGACGCGTAAGGCACATACGGGGTTGAATATCGAGTTGTAATAAATTTTGGGTGATTACCTTGGAAAAGTGCCGGTGGTAGTGATTTTTGCTTTTTTGAATTGATTTTGAATTGTTTTTTATTTTTTATTTGTAATAATATGTTATTTTATTTATTTATTTATTATTTTAAAAAATAAAAAACTAAAATTAAAGTCCTAAATTTCTTACTATTAGTATTAGTAGTATTGACTGAAAAACAGTATCAAATTATAAAATACCATACTAAATTTAAATATAAGTTGGTACGTACAGGTAAGTACAGAGATTAAAATAAAAATAAAAATATAAAATTTTTTTATTTTAACCTTTTAAATTTAAAATTAAGTTTAAAATTATAAAATATAATATATTTATAAATTATTTTTATAAATTTTATAAAATTAAAAAATTAATTTATAACTTTAAAATTTTATCTAAAATGGTAATAATATTAACTAATTTTAATATGATATCATTTAAAAT
>JAOXYD010000008.1:8848491-8872261 GCA_028565735.1 Pinacopodium congolense
TTATAATTATAATTTATAATCATTATCAATATATTAGGAACCTAATGGGTCACACATTAAAAATCTATAAAGGAGAAAATAAAATTTAAATTAAGTTAAATTTAATTGAGAAGTTTTAAAAATTTTAAGGATTAATATGTAATATTTGATCTTATAAGGACTAATTTGTAAATATAACTAAAATTTGACTTTAATTATATTATTGATAAAGTTTAAGAATATGAAAATTAATATTTTACATATAAAAAGAAAAATTAGAGTTAATATTTCAAATATTTTTCTTTTGAAAGTCTTTGAATTAAAAAAAAGATTTATGAATACTATTAGAAGCCGAATGATTAATAGCTTGTAAATTAAATGGACAGTTTCGTTAAAAAGAATATTATAAAAAAATTAAAATAAATTAGTATAACATTATTATTTTTTTATTTTTTATTTTAAATTAAATTATATCAAAATTTAATTTTGTAGAAAAAATTTCGATTTATTCCTTGCGTCTGTATCTGATATGCGTGAATTTTCTAACACGATTGACCAGCGCCCTTCGGCACTTCGCTGCATCATTAAATACCAACCCGAAGCGTCTGCCATCCAACACGACAACGACGAGAACTATTTTTCCGAAGCAGAACAAGGGAACAGCCAAATCCGGCGAGGCACTTCTGAGGCGGGCCTGGAATCGGCAGCGGGATCGACTTTGGGGAGAGGAGTGCAGTGGATGTTGATTGGTGACCCCGGAGCCAAAAAGCACGTCTATGCTGAGAAGCTCTTAACGCTTCTGGAAGTTCCTTACATTTCCATAGGTACCCTTCTTCGCCAAGGGCGTAATCCTGTTTCCTCTTTGTACAAAGAGTTTTTTTTTTCAAGTTCTTTCTCAGATTTGTATGGGTTTTGCTTAGATTTTCGATCTTTGCGTTCTCTGTTTCCTTTTCAAGAAGCGTATCATTGAATTCATTGGGTTGTGAGAAATGTATAGTGGGAGTATTTTGCATTGAAGTTTTGTGGGGTTGTGATTTTCGGGTTCAGATTGCGACCGCGGTTAATGATGGAAAGCTGGTGCCTGAAGGTGTAATATTTGGCTTGCTGTCAAAGAGATTTGAAGAAGGACACCATAGGGGTGAAACTGGCTTCATTTTGGATGGTATTCCAAGGATTAGAGTTCAAGCTGTAAGTCTCCTGCTTTTGTGATCGATCAGATAAAATGATTGTATATAGTGTTATTTTCTATGGTTGTATTTCATTATTGTTGATATAATCGTTAAGGGCACTGCCATGGATTTTCTTTTCAGGAGATTCTTGACGAAATTGCGGATATTGATCAAGTTGTGAATTTTAAATCGGTCATGGAAAGAAGAAATTTTCTTAGTATGGGAGGTTCATGGTCCTCTCTTGCTGATGCAGGATCTGCTTTGAAGGAAAAGTTCCGAATATATGCAGAGCAGGTACTACGAATTCTATTCTTGACTCATTGTTCAATTTATCTGTTCCCGTTTTGTTGTGATCAGTTATAGTGAGAACAAGTTGGTTTAACTCCGGTAAATTTCTAATCAGTATTGCAATTAAGCCAATGTCATAGGATTTAGTTTTTCTTTCCTTGCATTAAAGAATTTCCTGACCTTGGTACTGGCTTTTCTGGCGTAGCTGAAATTTTAAATACAATTTTTAGTGGAAATTGGCAAGTTTTCAGTTGTCTGTGATTTTGTTGACAGTTTATTTTCCATCAGGGTAAGGTACTGGAAGATTAAAAAAAAACTTCTGGACTTTCAAGTGGCAGGTGCACCTGGAGAAACTTGGCAGGGCTTATTGGCTGCATTACGCCTGAAGCATATCCATGCTATTGCTTCTTCACCAAAACTGACCGCTTGAGTTGTTTCTTGTTGGTAACTGGTGACTGCTTTAGATTAGTTCATATGCAGTCATGAAAGTGAATACGTTTAAGTTAGCAAAATGTGAGTGTTCGTAGCAATTTTTATATGTTTTGATGTTCTGAGTTGTAGTTTTCGGTTAGATGCGAAATGAGCATGTATGTTGATAAGATAATTTTGGTGGGAGATGAGTGCAAAGAACAATTATATTCAAGTGATAACCACTCCCCTTGGCTCAAGAGTGGCCACCTCCTTCACCTTGGGGGTGTAATGGGGGAATGAAATAAAGATGCTGACCCAGATATACATACACATACACAAGTGGTGCTGCGTTTTCTTTTCTTTTCTTTTTTCCTTTTTGTCATCAAAAGAAGAGATTTTGTGATAGTGGCGGTCTTTTACCTTGATTCCTGCAGATTGTGTTGTGTTCTTTTTCTCCCTCTTGTTTTTTTGTGTTCTTCATTTATTTTTTAAGCTGTAGGCCTTCCCCAATTCAATTTCACAGCTACCATGCTATTCAAATTCAGTACCTGCTCTGGCTTCCAGAGGGATTTATGGTCTTAGCACCTTATGACCAGCTACGATCGTGGTACTCGTTTATTTGTATCATAAGAAAACATGGGCACTGTAGTTCAGTGAATTCTGGGCAAAATTATGCCACACCCGTGGATCTGCCTTGTCACTGTTTGGATATACTCTTAGATCGTGATGTTTTGAGCACGTTGCCTTTGATTCTTTTGAGATGGACTCTTACAAGATGACTTGTAAAGTAACACGCTTGTGTCATGTTCCAATAACGGCAAACTCATGCTTGGAAGCATAACATCTGGAGAACGAATCGTTTTGCATCGATGGGTTATGATTTAGTCGAACTAAAATGTTTACACCATGTGAAGTTAGCAACACTGCATCTGCAAACCCAAGAAATAGAAACCCAAGGATTGGCTGCAACTTTGTTGGCTTAAGAATGTTCCCATAGACACTAGATACAGGGAATAGCTTCAAGCGCCATTTCTACTTGACGGCGTAAGGACAAGATTATTCATCCATTTAAAAATCCAGTTTTGAGAGCATGACAACGTTAAAGCTTCTCTTCATAATACTCTCATCAACCTTATTCAAGCCAAATCACTGAATCGCCATCTGAAGCTACAAGAACAGTTTTTTATAAAAGGTAACAAAGAAAAACCCAAATTTTAACTACAAATTTACAACGCAACAACGTGAAAATATATTTTTCATACAATCTACTACTCACTCTTCATCCATATGTCCCTAAGAAGTTCATATCTAATCGCATTTAGACCACCCTTTTCCTTTGACTTCCCGCTGAGCTTTGTTGAGCCAGGAGAAGGCATAAAGTTTTCAAAGAAAATTGAAGTCAAAGGTGAACTCATTTCATCAAGCTCATCATCACTGGTATATGATTTTCTAACAACTGAGGATCCATTTCTTCTCAACTGAGGTTGACCTCCAAACTCTCCAGTAATAACAGAAACAGAGGCAGTTGAAGGCGGCAAGTATCTTGGTGGAGCTGCCATGCACGGAATGGTTGTTATAGAATCCTCCTCAGTATCAGGAATATCCTACACCAAAACAAGAAGAAGATGGCTCAAATGATGTGCAAGAGCTCAATTCCTGGGTCCAATATAGGAAGGTCATCTATGGCTGTTTGTTTCAGGCTTCCTTCAAAGCAGATACATCCCACGGAGGTTTTGATTATCATGTTATTGACCTATTAACTGCTACGCATTTGAAAGAAGAGGCCATGCAGAATCTACCCAATAAGACATCTATTAGAGCAATCTACCTTTTGCTTATATTGCATGCAACAACGTAATTGAGATTTCTAAATTGCCAATCTTGGAAGACACAAATTTTATAAGATGAAACTTATCAACCAACTTAACCAACCATCTAACTCACTATCTTTGGACACAAAATCAAATCTCTAAACTTCACCTAGCCTGACTGAAATGTTGAGGTTTGGCTATTGGTTGATGCCGCCTTGTAGTACCAACCTCAATGTATGTATACAGAAAAATGTTTGAGGAGGTTTTATCTGACTCAAGTGATATAAGTTGATATATATATAGATTGTGACTGACCACAGAGTCCAGGGCTTGAAGCACAACATTTGGAATAGGATCAGGACAAAATTCATCCGTTACGAAAACATCAAGAACCCTCTTGATCAATCCAGTACCGAATTGTGGGCATACCTTCAAATCAAAACAAAAAACTACTATAAGTTACTTGCGGCAGATTTCATGTAAAATTAAGATCAAAGAAGAGAGTCCTTGTCAATCTAACAAACCTCCTTCCTGATGGAATTACTCAAGAGCATGTCTTTTGGAAGCATCATGAGATCACTCAAGGCATTAAGAAGATGAAAAGACTTGAATGATGTGTCTTCTCTCTCATTGTCTTCATCCTCTTCAAGTAAGTCATCATCATCCATACCAAATAGGTCAGTAAGCCATCTTGACCAGTTTCCAATCTGCTTTCAAAAAAATATGAGGAAAAAACGTCTTGATTAGTGAACTAGAACACTGATCTTTTACATTAAGATCAGAGTATGGTTTGAAAACCTAAGATGAACTTTTACCATGCAGCACTAGCTTGCATGCTAGGAAAAACATCAAATGCGGAAAAGTTTTCTTAATAAGTAAGCATTCCTCACCACAGTTTTCAGCTGAGCACCAGCCCCAAAACTTGATCTCCCAGATGGAATGGGAAGAACCTTCGAATCACTAATGGGGTCAGAAACTGGATCAGTTGGAATCTCATCAGCTGATTCACGGAGAATGGCATTGAACATCGCTACATCTAACCTAGCCACACATTGCTCCATTATCTACAGAACAGTCGGAAAAAAAAATGCAGCCATTAGGGTGCCATAATCAGATATCACATGCAACTTGTCAGTAAGTTGACCATAGCCTACCAGTCTTGCTAGCACAGGCAAACAGCCACACTCATGCCCCGCAGCTCGAATAGGACAAAGTCTTTCACAGGCATCCTTGAAAGCCTTCTTCCAAAGGACCTGTGAAAAGTTTACTTGGTCTTCATCACACGAATTAGAAGTCCTGAGATTCTTCTTTGAGCCAGAACCTAACAATTTATCAATGGACCATGTAGCTGCAGACTGCATGTGCGGTGTAAGAGTCTGCAAGAAAAACAGAATATAAATCACTCACCAAGTTAATTTCCTTCAAATTTAAGACATCAAGAGGTGATTTATTGTTTTCTAAACAATCAAAAAATGAATGGAGAAAATTAGTCCGTTGGAAAACCTGCCACCAGATGGATTCAACAATTCGGGTGAAGATCCAAGCTTCAACCCTTTCTAGGGCCGATACAAGTTTACGTGGGTCCTCCCAGTCACCTATATCTCCATAAGCTTCACTCTTGTTCTCCATTTGGCTAGCTGAAATCTTTAAAGTAGATTTACTATTCTTTCTCTCTGCAACAACATTTTTATCCTTGTGCGATCTTGCAGGAAGCTGTAGCACTTCGTCACTAATTGCTTGACAAATAATTGTTCTCAAAACCACACTGTTTGATAACCAAAATGTCAACCTGCAGTTATAATTTCAGAAACAATAAGTCCTTGACAAAATGTTAAGAATCTATCAATCCTGCAAACAAAGATGATACGGATAAAAGTAGATTAAAAATGACCCATTGGTGCTATTTTCAGTACAAGCTACATGCGCTAGAGTGGAAATTAATTGCATAGTAAAAGACAACCGTGAAAATGGTTGAAAATATATGATCCTTGAATACCTAGGGACATCATTTCCACACGCTTTGGAAACTAGAACAAGTCCTGATACAGCACTTCTTGCAGCACTAGCTTGTCTGGTTCGGGAATATTCTTTACAAGCGTGAAGATAAAGCCTGGAGAGACGCCTAGCCGGAGCATGAACCTTACTTATGGAGCTTCCATGCTCAGCGACAATTGCATAAAGAGCAGCCTCAATGGCAGTGGCTTCTCTTAGCTCCCCCTCAAGCATCTTTATTTTGTATTCCAGTTTCTGGATTCTGTTGTCCATATTGGTGGTTCTCACATTTGTCGGATTAATCTTCAAATTTATACGTTCAGTACTTTTAAAGTTCCCCGAACTTTTGTTTCCATCTCCTGAGGCAGCAAATTCTGCTGCTTCAATATGCTGATTTTTGCTCAGAATTTTGCTGCTCCTAACAGAATCTGACTGTGACCTAACAGATTTAACATGCTTTAATCTATCAATCTTGGGGAGACTTTCCTCCATTCCAGTTTCTGTTGTGGAAGAAAGTGAATCACTCTTGGGTGAACCATCATATCTCGTAGAAACTTGACCCAAGGTATCTACAGGTCCATTTTCTAAGGTACCCTTTTCTTCTTTCAACCCTAGAGTTCTGTGTTCATTCCCATATCGTTCCTTTGTAATCATGTCCTGAGTGGAACTAATATCTATATTTTCCTGGGGGATGTCCTTCAGAAAACATTTTCCAGCCCCCTGATATTTTCCATAACCTGCTCCATTAACTGAAAGATCACCAGAACGGAGATTGCTTGCCTCTGGATTTTCACACTCTTCTGCAAAGCGACCTGTTAGATTGTGCTTACTGTTCTCTTCAGTATCAACTTCAGTTAGGCTTTTGATGCTAGGAATCTTGCAATGAGCCTCCAATACCATATCCAGATGCCTCGCACTTATTGTGCTTGTCTTGGCATCTTCCCTTTTATCTTCAGAAGTATAAGGTGATGAAGAAGAATGGACACTTTGAGCTGCATCATTTGTTTGGATTAACATAGAACTAGGGTTAGTGGCCAACATAGAAATGTCACCATTTTATTGTAATCCAAAAAACAGAACATAAATGCAGAGGAAGAGAGTGTGAACCTTCATCAGAATTTTCTAGTGGTGAAATGTCTTTTTTAAGAGCAAGTTTTTTACCTACGTTGGGATCCCTGCTAACCATTCCTTTGCTCTCTGTTCCATTCTGATGCCAGGAAAAAGGAATTTATTAGGAAAAATGATCTAACAACAGAATCACAGAGGCTGTTTCCATTAACGATACCACCAGTGAAATTATCAGCAGCTAATCTTTAGTTACAGTTAATGATAGAGGTAAGCAGTCTCGTAGGATTATTTTGTGTTGCATGCCACTATGTATCCATCAACTCGATTGAGGTTCATATGGACTGAAAAAAATTAATAATGAGAAGAACGGTAGCACAGGTTGAAAAAAGCCAAAGTAGCCATGTGAAACTAATATCAGATAACAGTCCTGAAAAAGAAATATTAAAAAAGGAAAAGGATAGCATGAAGAGTATAGTTACCTGTGCATTTTGGGAGGCCAAACTTCCATTAGTCAGAGATGAGTGCGAGGAAACATCATCATCAGTAAATGAGGAAACTTCGGCTTCCTCAGCATATTCCTCGTTCATCAATGCTGAAACCGATTCTCCTCCATTCTTTTCAAGCAAACTCACTTTTGCAAGACCATCCCTTGTGGAACAGTCAGATCTACCCTTATCAATAGGTCGGACATTAATATATAGCATTGGATCAGATGCGTTCCTAAAGCTCCTCCTGTTGGTCATTGGAACACTAATGAACATGGACTCTTTGATAACACCATAATCTGCCAAGTCAATTAAAGCAGTTGCCAATAATTGCATCTTATCCCTGCGAGGTTCACATAAGTTGAATTCTACACAATTTTTCTGAAAAGTATCACCATCCTTGCCTTTGACAGACATATCTCTTTGCAAAGTCACAGGTAATCTAAATGATTCATTAAACTCAATTTTCCCTTCACCAATAATTGACCCAAGCGAAGGAACGACAGTGTTGGTAGATCCCGAACGACCACCACCTTCCCATTGAATCAGAACTGAGCGTAGAGATCTAAGTGATTGAGATGGTGGCCAAGGTTTAATCTCTTGAATATGAACCAAATAATTCACTTGAAGTGAGGCACTTGTCCTGCCCTTTGCACTGAGACCAAGAACCATTTTTCAATAAATCTCTCTGCAAATGTAAACACCAGCTGTTATCTGCCTATCAACATTAAGCAACAAGATCATTGAATCCCTGCAATATAAAAGAAACCAGCGTAAGCATGTAAGCCTAATACAAAATGTATGGATCACAAAATATCATCCAGTATAAAATGCTAACAATAAATAAGGAAAACGAACTATTTCAATCTGTCAAGAAAGAATTTTAATTTTATTGTTAGAAAATGAGGTAAAAGGAGAGAATCAAAGAACCCAGAAGTTCAACCAAACAGATATCTCAGCATTTCCAGAACTACTAGCATAGTTTATCCATAGAAAAATTAGATCACACGATTGCAATTCGGACAAGAATGATAATTAGAAATTTGTCAAGAAATCAAGTTAGAAGAAAAGAGAAAAAGAGCAGACAATAAACGCAATACACTATGAAAGCAACCTATATCAGATTTACAACAAAGAAACAGAAAAAATCCGGTTCAGGACATAGCATTAAGTGCGTACATAAATACAGCAAAGTTAGAAAGTAGTCAACTTTAAAACTACAATAAAGCAAGAAACTTGGAGACTATTATAGCTAGTTAAAACAAAAGAGAAAATAAGATCAAACATCAAATCTACGAAAATCACAGCCTAAGTTAGCTCAAAAACCACATTTTGGATTAGCCCATCTTGAAAATCCAAGCGAATACTTTTCAAAAAAGAAAGAAAGAAAGAAAGAAATCCAAGCGAATATAAATGCATGCAACAAGTTTTAGCTAGTGACTGAAAAGTATTGACATTCACACACTACCCACTGGATCCCCTCATTAAATCAACCCAGCAATAGACTCAAACCAGCTAAAGTCTCAATCTTCGAGCTAAAACTCGCTTGGACAAAGCAAAAACATCAAAATGCAAAAGCTGCTAGAAACATTCCACTCAACTAAGGAGCATCCAGAGCAACAAAAAGAAGTAAAGTTTGAGGAGCATGTCCACCACATTTTCTTCTACCTGAACACCCAGTGCACAAGAAAATGTATCCTCTGCAGTACCTGAGAATGCCTGAGGTTAGGGACAGCTGCAAGCGACTAAGAATGGAGAATGTCCAATGATGAAAATATTATATATAAAAGAACAAAAAGAACAAATTATACTGACTTAAAAGTTAGATGTGAAGATGGAGAATTGGTTGTATATAAAAAATTTTTTAAAAAAAGCCTCTCCGTTTACAAATGAATAATAATTTCAGCTTCGGTTTTTTAATAATCCTTTTTCATTGTTGTAGAGAGGACTGCGGAGTGCCATACCGGACTTAAACAATACCGAAGATCAGTTAAATCAGTAATAACATCACGCGCGTCGTTGGAGTGTTTGTCACACGGTTCAATCAGCGCACAGACTGGTCATCGATGCATTGTAGCACGGGCAATCAATATGATCTTCATGGAATCTTTTAGGGTGTGTAGCCCCACGAATAGTGGTGGCGCGTGGAAGTATTTATAGACAGAGATCGCTTACTAGCTTGGTTGGCTTAGATTCGGCCGACAAGGCTTTGTTATGTCACTAAGCTGCTGTTAGAAATACACATGTCCCATTGGCAATGGACCCCAACCTCCAAAAACCGAAATATTATATTTTAAACTTGATTTCCTCTTCATTGATTTGATTAAAAATTACTTGGTTTCTATCAAAAACACAAATAATAATATAAAATGTTCTCTATCAAAATAATAATAATAATGATAGTGATGGAGTTTCAGAGCATCCCCTTTTTCAATTCAAGAACAGAAAATTAGTCTGTTTTTATTTTTATTTTTATTTTTATTTTTTAAATAAAGAAAATAATGATAAAAATTAAAAAATTAATAATAAAATAAAATTTTAATAACAAAAATCTTTATTAATTTCGATATTTAGAAAAACAGAAGTAAGGAGCTAAAATTAGAAAACTGAATCAATCATACTCTAAATTTTTTATTTATTATTTTTTGTAAATATTAATCTCTATTGAAAAAATTAATAATCACATTAATCATAAATTCGACTCAAATAAATTAAGACTTTTTTAATTTATTTTAAAAAGAAGTTAAAGATTAACTTTTTAAAAAATCACAACAAATTCTATTTTTCCGTTAGAATTTTAAAATTTTTTAATAAAAAATAAGTAAAGTGTTATTTTGTTTTAGACATGACTTATCATCCATGACCTCATCTGCCAATGGCCGGTACCAACGTCCAAAAACAGAATTGTACCAGACATGGTGGGTTAAAGTGGGATATTTGTTCCTCTTGGATTAAGAGTAGGTGAATTTAAAGAATGAAGGTAGCGTTTAAAACCAAATTCCTTACAGAAAGGTTGAGACGTAGCCATCCTGATAGATACATCTGCAGAAACTGGCTCTTATCACCATCTTCCAGTTCCTGTTGGTTCTACTTTTACATGTGGGATTTGACTGCTCTCCTTCCTTCCCTTGTTTCTTAAGCATTATGACACAGCCCTCAACCAACAAATGAGAAGTATTTTTCAGGAACCTCCATTTC
This sequence comes from Pinacopodium congolense, assembly GCA_028565735.1. Lineage (NCBI taxonomy): Eukaryota > Viridiplantae > Streptophyta > Magnoliopsida > Malpighiales > Erythroxylaceae > Pinacopodium > Pinacopodium congolense. The sequence continues at coordinate 8,858,893 of JAOXYD010000008.1, forward strand.
TAGAAGCCTTGTTCAAAGGTTCACCTGTTCGATAGCAGCATATAATTCGGTAGGTTATGCTTGATGTTAACACGTTTGTAAGTTGCTTTAGAGTATTTGGTTGTGATTCAATAACTTATACCGTTACTGTTGACTATTCAGCCGTATCCTAAGGTTCATATTCCATAACAGGTATATGGTTATGTTCCAGTCATTCAATACTACCTGAAACAAAGCATTTGCAGATATATCTAGCTAGAAGTTAATATGTACCTAAGACCAAATGAATAAGGTAAGGGATCAACTGAAACAAATACAGAGTTTAATGGTGAAAGGAAAAAGGATAACGTCTGAACCCATCAAGCTTGTCATGTAATGTGGCATTCCATGAAAAGTTTACAGTAACATATGACATAAAGAGAAAAGGTTTTTGCCAGATAAACTGAGATAAGTTAAATCTACCTCTTTCTTTCTCGAAACTTGGAACTCATCACCAGTCAACATCCTAAATATGATTTCTTGATCAGAGAAACCAGCATAAATTGTCTTGAGATTTTCGATTGAAAATTATTCGTCCTAATAAATTGAGCCCTTATTGTTATAAGATAGCACGTAACTGAAGCCGCACAGTAGCAGCTTTACTATCCATTGAGAAGGGTACACCAAAGTAAAATTTCAGGACATGGAAAATGGACTTCATAAGCATCGAAATTGGAAGATATATGATATAGAAGAAATGTACCATTCCTTCCATACTATATAACCTTCACGTCAAAAAGAGATTAGGGAAATTTAGTCTTAACATACAGATGTTGAAGCTCCTTAAACAACAGCGAAACTGAAGAAAGCATAAGAAAAAAACATCCATGCGAGCTAGGTGCAGATTTTCAATCTCCTAAATCCCAGTCCTTTATTACATATGACGAGCTCTGTGCAATCACAAATATGTTGAAAGACACAAACTAGAAACAAAAATGCAGGGTTGAAACAAGGAAATATGTTGAAATAGGGGTTCACAGTCCCCTCCACTAGGCTACTTTGCAGACTTACAAATATAACAGTTCTCTACATATTTGTAATTGCAAGATCATGCGTTAAATTAGTTGCTGAATCCTTGAAATCCAATCTCTCCCCGGTAAGCCTTAATCACCTCAGGATGCTTTTTGAAATCCACCACATAATTCTTCTCAAAATATTTTGTATTTGAGATTAGTGCACAAGGGACATTGACATCCTTCTTCATCAAACCGTTTGATCTTAGCACTTCCAGAACCGACCATCTTGGAATGATTCTCCTCTCCAAACTACTAAGAAAGAGATTAGGATACTTACAAACATCTGAAGGCTCTAAGCCTATCTTTTTGACCAAGTTAATTACTTTCCTCATCTTCTTCTCCGAACAAGTGATAAACATGGGCTGTGCTCTGAAAGCCATTAGAAATTCAGGCTCTGACCATCCAAAGGCCATCAAGAGCATTTTTTTGGTTTCCAGGTTTGCTCCGCTTATTGCTGACATACAACGAATTGCCACAACAAATTTCCTGCTCGTTGGTTCGAACCCCATTTTCTTGACTTCACCAACCATGGCATTCAACAGTTTGGGTCTCATGGCCAAGGCCCTGGACCCGGACATAATCAAGAACTTTATATTGGAATCTGGCACCCCATGAGCTCGCAAAGTGGATATATTAGGGACTATGACCTTATCAAGATCGCTTCCAATGACAAGGTAGAGTCCCTTCAAGGAGCATATAAATTCCTCGTTGCTGTCAAGAAACCTTCGAAGGAAATCAAGAGTAGGCATAATTCGATTCTTCAAACTAGCCCCAAAAACATTTTTGCTTCCCAAAAGCTGGATTATTGTACTTCCTACAACACCCAATGACTCAAAATACTCAATCTTGGGCTTGAGACACTGCTGTCTGGACAAGATAACACTTGGGTTCTTTGAAATTAAGGCAACAATGTCAGATTGAGTGAACCCATGAGCTGCCAGAAGATTAAGAACCGCGTCCGACTTCTCCGTGCACCTAATATTAATATCCTTAGAGACTGAAACAGCGTCTTTAAGAGACAACCCACAAGAATTTATGAGATACGAAACTGTTAGAGAATCTTTGTCACTTGGGTTTGAAGCAGCATTCAATGATGGTAGTGTCCGAATGTAGCGAATAGACCGAGCTTCTAACACGATAGATCTCCACAACAAACGAATCATATCGTGGAGAAGTAAGATGAATAACGCTAAGAGCGAACTCACCACATACGGAAAACTGAAGAAGACAGATGTAAGAAAGACTAAGAAGGAACTCCCAGCCGCCAAATTTTATCCGAGAGCCGCACCGGTCTTTACTCACAAAGTAAGTATCAAGTTTCAGTTCTTTCACGGTGGTAAAGAACCGATTTGCGAACCCGTAAATTGCAAGATGACCAGTTTCTGCCGGGCAAAGAGAGAGAAACGAACTTTGTGCAAAATCTGAATGAGAAAAACTAGGACGCTGAGTTCAACCCTGGGTATTTTTTGAGAAAAAACAGATTATTACTCGTGCTTGCAAATTTTTTTATTGATGTTACTTTTCAAAAAAAAATTATTGAAGTTAATTTATTTCAATTTTAATTATTTTAATCCTTTCATATTAGTTAAAAATATCAATTAGAATCCTTTTTTTATTTACTCGTTCAAAATATCTGATAATTTAACTATTAAAAACTAAATCAAATAATTATAAACTAATAATTTAGCACGGAAAAGAGATATTGTAAATTAATTATATGTTAGTTTATGGTTATCTAATTTTACTCTTAACTTTTAAATTAGCATATATATTTATAAAAATAATTAAAATTTTTATTTTTTTTATGATATAAAAGATTAAAAGGTCTGAAATAACTAAAATTAAAATAGACCACTTCCTACAAATAAGTGACTTGAAAAATTTTAGGCATAAGGAAATTTTTTCTTAAGTTAAAAACCTCCAATTGACAATAATAAAATAGTTAAAATAGTTATATATCGTAAGGTATAACCAGTTAACCACACTAATTGGAAATGTCATTGATTTAATCATTTTCAGTTTTATTTTAGTTTAAATCATTTCATAATTATTTAAAAATTTTAACTTGAGATGTGGTATAGATATTATAGTTCTAAATTTTCATATTAAAATCAAATCGCCGATTAATATAAACCAACAAATTTATTCTATTAATTTTTTATTATAATGGGATATAGATATATATATATATATACAAGTTTTACATAAAATAAGCAAAAAAATATATTAAATCTCTAAAATTATAAATTGGCTCTATTTTATTATATAAAAGATACAAAGTTTCTTTATAGTTGTATTTATTAAAATTTTACATTTATTACTTTGAATTACTAAAAAAGCATATACTAAGGTCATAAAGAAAAATCTTTTAATTTATCAATTTTAATACAAATTATCATACAGAAAACAATATTCATGTAAATATCATTATGTATATAACAATTAATTATATAGTAATTTATATTAAATTTTTTAATAAATGCTTAAGAAAAAGTTTTTTTTTCTTATATTACATAATTTTTTAAACACTATTTTAAAAATAATATTTTAAATAAATAAGAATAGTTTTTTGAAAAATAAATGAAACTACATAAAAAGTTAATATCTTTTCCTTACTTTCAGCCCCGGGCTGACATTTATAAGCCAGGACTCCCTTCGTACTACTTGCTAAGAGAACGTTAAGAACCATTTAACAGGCGATGCTTTCTTTACCTTTTGATTTATAGCGAGCTGAGCTAGTTTCGCTGAGTGAGAATTCGAAACCTAAAAAGCATGACAGCTACAACCTACAATGAAGCACTTACAGGGTATCACAATATTTGGAAGATTTTGTTGTTGCATGTTTTTTGCCGATTGATGACAGTTGTCCATTGGGAATCAGGTCTTGTTAGAAAGCAGTTGCGACTGTATTTGTCTTGTTTTTAAAGACGGATGCAAATGAAACGTTGGCAAACACCAACATTGTTATCTTGCACAGAAGAACTTCTTGATGCTTTATATAAGAAAGAGGGGAGGTCAGATTACCTGAGAAAGGGTAAACTGATAATGCACACTAGAACCTCTACCTATCACTATGCCTATTCATTGATAATGTTGCCATCCGATGAAGACTCCAAGTAGGAGATCACGAGATCAGCTGCTTTGCATCCTGAGGCTATAGCTTTCCCGACAGCCAATCCACCTCTATGGTTTCCTGGCAAGCAGGCAAAGATTACAGTTTTTAGTGACATCTTTGTTAGAAGATTCTAACGTCACTTTGTCCTTCACCAATAGTGACAATATTCAAAATATCCATAAACAGTTACCAGCATAGAAGAACCCAGGAAGGTTTTTCTCCATTTTCTCGATTGCTTCTAGTACTGCATTGTAGTTCCGTCCATACAAGGGAAATGCCTTACTCCAGTAGAAATGACTGGCATCAAATTGTTCAATCATTTCAGCTCAAAACATTTATCTCTGCAAGAGTAAAAGAATACAAAATATGCATATGCATACTTCACAAATGTAGGCTCTCCCTCCACCCCTAACAACTGTCTGAGATCAGAAGTTACAATATGTTTCAGATCCTCCCTGAAACGATGACACAAATGACAAAATTATCAGAGGCAAAAATTCCCATAAGAAAAAGTTAATTATTTGTGAACACAGAGAAGCAAGATTTTTCCTGAGAATAAAACTACACAGATGCATTTTGAATCGGTTTATATTTCCAGAACAGAACTCTGAGAGGTCCCTCTTACTCTGTAGCTTTAGCTAGTTCCCTGTTTCGAGTCCCACCAACGAAGGATGTATAGAGATAAAGGTCATTGGGTGCACGATCAGGAAACATCATAGAGGAAAAAAGAGTACCTGCACAGGAGAGCACATCTTGTAATAAATTAAGAAAGAAATGCAAGGTATTTAATTGCACTGGGTAATGTCAAGTATTACCAAGAGTTTTTAAACCAATTATTTCCTCTTTGGAGGGAACAAGAACTCCAAATCCTTCGAGAGGTCTCCTAACATCCTCCTTTTTAAATGATGTAATTATGATAGATAGTGGCATATAGCTCACCTAACATCAAAATAATGCTAAAAGAGTTAAGCGATGCAAAAATTAACTATTAAATGCATTCAAAGTACCAGCAGTTCCATATTGACTAGTACATTGTGAGACAAAATGAGGGCAATCAGTACATTGAAGCGGGCACCAGCCTGCTCTACTCAGAGTGCATCCAAAGGCCCTTAGGATCTTGCATGAAATTTCACCAGATTTTCAAACTTATGAGGTTCCAAGAAAGTTTAATTTATCCATTTTTCTTCGAATGATCAACAAAATTTAGAAAAAGGAAAGGGCCATTATACAAAATATAAGGTGCTTGCAATATGTCCTTCCAGACTGCACCCATTAACTGTGAAAAGATGACTTGCTTAAAAATTAAAGTGATAAGTAAAGATGCATATAGAGGAATTTGGCCACAGTTTCTGACTTGATGGGAAACTCTACAATTTCCAAGGACGATAATGTTGCTATCAGAATTAGTACCTCAGGAATAAAGTCCAGGGGAAAGAGATTTCTGTCTCTTGTAATCTTCATTTCTTTGACATTGCATAGAGGTGCCTGAGATAAAAAAGTTCATTATGAGGCATAGTCTTACAGGATGTGTATATACTTGAATGTGCTTAGGTTAGGGAAAGCAAGAAACAATTTGTGTTATTCAAAGAAAGACGCAAGTTTTGTAATAATTTATTCAGGTATTAAAGGTGCATTTTCAGAAAATGGACTTCCTGAATTATTGGTTGACCAAGACCCAAAACTAGCTCTATCACAGAAGTTCAGAACGAGTTTAACAGCCAACATCTGACTGTCCCCAGGCATTTCTTCTATCTATCTCTTTCCTTCTTTTATTCCAATCAAGCAACATAGACTAATTGAAACCATTTTCAAGCAGTTCCCATACTAGAGAAGTAATTTTTATCTGGTTAGGGATGTCGACTTGGATACGATACCCATGCATTGTCTCAATGAAAAGACGAAATAAGCACCCCAAACAATTTTTGCTACCAAAACCACTAACCGTCATGATGACAGCGTCATAAGATGAGTTCAGTGAATGCCTGTCACTCTTTGAAGCATGAGAAATTGACCAGTTCTCTAACTTCCCATCATGAACATATGACAATGAAAGCACCTTTGACTCTAGCTTTAGATTTTCCTCCCCAAGCTCTTTGCATAGTGTATCAGTGAGAGTCTGCAGAATCAGAAAAAAGTTTTACTTTTTAATTAGTAAAATCATGTTCTGGAACTGGTTTCTGCATTAACTTGTAAAAAGCCTACAACTTGAGCTAGTCTTTTTCCCCACATGGAAGTTATAGCTATAAGCTAGGGATCCATCTCCAAAACATGAAAAATTAATCTTGAAGATCCCAACATCACGTATCATTACTTGCACCGATAATACATACATTGGGCAGCAAATTCGTTCACATACAATCATCTCCAGTTGAACTTTGATGACACCAAGAGTAGCATACATGATATAACTCAAACGATAAAGCCATCAAAAGTCATAAAAAGAAATATAAGCGGAAACACCTAGTCTACATCTTATTAGAAGGAAAAGGTATCCACTACATCTACCTGCATTCCACCTAGGAAAGAAAATGAACCACGTCGATATTTCCTTTTTTCTTGAGGAGACTTCCCATCTTCACTCATCTCCCTTTTGGCAAATAATTTTGACCGAATAGCTCCAGCTATTATAGAACCAAATCTTGTAAAAGTAGCAATGTTTGCACTTCATCAATTTGTGTGAATCAAGCAACCAGGATGAACAATTTACAAAATTATTGATGCCAAAACAATAGTTCTAAACCATTTTGTAATGGAACACAAAATAGCAACAGAAATCCATCAGCGTACAAATTTAGGTAAATTACCGTTTCTCTAAATTCCAAAGCTCTGGAAAAGAATGTTGTGCCTAAAACAGAAAAAGCAACAGGATGAACAAGCTTGTGGAAATTTTAGGCAGAGAAGAAATGATGAAGGCTCTCTTCAAGTATGTGGACTAGTGGCTACTAAAAACAGTTCCTTAAAACTGAAATCAGGCTTCAGGGATATGATTACTCTCATGATATCATTTTTAGCAAAGATTTATGCATTGCACAAACAGCTTTTACAGCTCAAAGTATCTTGGATAGTTGAGCCTGGATGATTGATTCTTAAAAATGGGGAGGAAATCATGAATTTATATAAAGGCAAGGCAGTCCCTAATCAGCCTATTACTTACAGAAAGAGAGTAAGGATCTGCAGCATTCGAGCCCGCAACAAAAGGGTCAATAACATAATCAACAAACTGGAGAGAATAAAAAGAGTTACAATCTTTTACTAAAAATTTTAAAATGTTATTGATGTCTTCTGATGTTAAACTGAGACTTCACACCTCTTTTCCAAAATGACGCTGAAAAAACTCACCAACACTGCAGAGGATCAAAAAGTAAGATAATGCCTAAACTATGAAACCTAAATGAAATTTACAAAATATAATACTACTGAATATATTGCTATGTTAAATTCTGATTTGTACGTACCTTTCTTGTATGTTATTATCATACTTGTTTGACCATGCACTTTTCTTCCACAAGAATGGCTCCAGAATGATATGAAACTGCAAACACAACAATGCATGCATAAGCATGCACACAAATTGCATATTCAAGAAATTAAGCTTAGGACTAGGATTAAGATACTAAAATTTTCTCCAAAAAATTCCAGATGAGCAAACCTTTGATTGAACAGAAAGAATGTGGCTCGTGATCAGTGCAATGGGATTTGTGGGTAACTGGTTTTCAAAATTCAGCAAACAAATGCTACCGGTGAGACAAAATAATCAAGGCATATGCAAGGAAGACTAATCTTGCTCTAAGAGAAGTAATATATGTTGGAAGCAAAAATACAAAGAGGTGGATGTACCAGTACTGGCTTTCCATTTCTTACAATATATCGCTTGTTCTGTGATAGTGGCTGTGACATTTCACAAAGAATAATAAAAGGCAGATTATGAGCTATAAAGTTCAAAATGGAACCTGGGAACAACAAAGCATACTTGATGATATTGAGCACCACAAGCCAAGCCATTTCAAAATCATGTTGGCATCCCAAACTAGAGATCACAACAACAATTGCTATATTAACTGAAAGAATGTGAACGAAAGGTTTATGATTCTTTTGTTCACGAAAAAACATTGTAAACAAAAGTTCAAAGAATATTCGCTGGCCTGAAAGAATTATTTTCCATATATTCATGATGATACAAGAAACCTTACGAATTGTTGCTTGTCTCGTAGCCCAAGATTATCCAGTAGGGTGCTAACCTCCATCTCGCTCTCAGTCTGTACAAAATGAAGACATAAACAACATGAAAACTACAGTAGGAGGCATCAATAGAATCATCATCAAATGTCAAGAATCTCAGCATCTTTCTCAAGAAGCTAAAGGAATGTCACTAACAAATAGATGAAGTTCCAACTCATCAAAGTTTTACCCAGTGAACTATAAAAATAACCACTAAATAATGTAACATAACATATTGAACAAACTTACCATGGTATTAGCACCCTCCTCCCATATAAGACCATGGTCTGAATCGCTTCTCAGTTTCCCTCCAGCTCTTCCTTCGGCTTCAAACACTGTGACCTTCAAGCCACGTGACTTCAGTTTGTAAGCTGCAGCAAGCCCACTTCAACATACATTGACCAAGGTGAGCATCCCTCATAAGGTAGACACCCCAAAATAATTTATGAATCATAAAAGAAGCACAAAATGCAGAGATGAATATAAAGACTCTTGAAACATCAAGAGGAATAAGGCCAAAATTTCCCAAATCTTAACTTTTATATCGTAAGTACAAGCCAATATATATATATATATATATATTCAAAAAGCTAACGAAGTTTTCTCCTTGATTACATGCAAAAACACGCTTTCACTTAGAAAATCTTAAAAAGTGTCACTGAACTGGTCAATAATGAACTGGAACAACAAAAGGCAAATACCTAACACCAGCACCAACAACAGCGACCCTTTTACCAGAATCTGAAAAAGATGAGACCAATATCATAACTTTTCCGTTGAAATTGTTATCCATCATTGCTATCTCATACATTTAATATGCCAGTGTATGTTTAAAATAGTCTCTAGAGTAAAGAAGAAAAAATGGGTACTGTACCTTGCTTCTTCTCGTCTTTCAGGATAGATGACGCCATTTCTCTATAGTCGGGTCGCTGCTACCTGCTACTCCCTCTCAAATTCAACGACTCGGATTACCGACTTCTGTAGCAGTGTTGGCGCATTGTTAGTTGTGACGCAACTGATGAGACGTTGGCAAGCGTGCTCCAGTCAAGGCCCGAGTTCCATTCGGGCCACTGTTTTCTAAAAACATAATGGGCATTGTTATCCCCGAAGCCCAACAACAAATGAGCTTTTCTTACAACTTGGTTTGAAAGGTAACGTTGGCAACCATGTTCAATTCCATGTTCCAACTTATGTTTTACTTAGATCCACTAAATTTAATCTATCTCATACCAAAAATTGAAACAAATCCCTAATAATATAATGAAATTGTACTTCTACATTCTAATTAAATCATTTTCATTGGTTGGTATGATTTTAATGTTATATTAATGTGTTTTCTTTATCAATTTTTGTATTTTAAAAAATAAAAAATTAAAACTAAAAACAAAAATCAAACTAAACATGACAGTGTTAAATATGAATATGACTGTTTTATTATTAGTTTGATATTCTAACAATACATTAGTGAGATTAACCAGATATCTCAAAATCAAATTTCGATGAGCTAGCTAAGAAGATGCAACTTTATAATTCAAAATTTGTCAAAAAGAAAATTATAATACCACAATAAATTAAAATTAAAACTCAAATTTATAGATAAAATTAAAATGTTATTCATGACTAAATTATGTGACAAATCTATAAAGAGATATAAAATTAGATATGATGACATTTATTAAAAAAAAGTCAATAATCAAACTAATAACAATTTTTTATGAGTTGAATTTGTTATTATTAAACAGTAATTCATTTATTTAATTTATAAAGTAAAAATTAAAAGATTGTATTTATTAATCAAGTTGAATTTGAGCAAGCTTGTAATGACTTTGCAAGTGTTTAACGAGTGCAATGGTAATTCGTGATGCTTTAAGTGTCTTGTGGGCAATAAGGTTCTAATGTTGAATGACGGGCCACAAGTATCCACTCTCCGCATATCTGGAGTTGGACAGTCTAACTGGCAAAACAACTTTTTTCAGTCTTTTCAATGTTAGATGTGTCGTCTACGACTGCCAAATTCATTTTGAGTCCTTGTTAGATAGAATTAACGAAACATAAAATAAAAATATAGGAAATTTGATCGTATACTAAGGTAAATGAGGACACCCCTCGGAGTTTTCTTTTAAAGATTAGCCAACCCATTACTAGTACCAAGTCAACGCAAGATCGGCAGCTAACCCACTAGTAGTACCAAGTCAATGCAGAATCAACAACTATCCAAATGGACAATATGAATGGTTATCTACAAGAGTGATCTCGAAACCTAATGACAAATTCAATTATTATTTTGTTTGTAATTAAGAAGACTTGAATCTGAATCTTCAGAAACTGATGGAGAGGTGAGCCAAGCCTTATTAAGTTATAAAACTCTCACCCCCCTTTTGATTGATTCGTTTTCTTCCAAATGCCTTGGAGAAGATAATTTAGGACTTGATCCTACGATCATTATACAATGCAATGATTACAATTAAAAAAAAACTAATTCGCTAGCTAGATTTGGTTTTTAAAGAATTGGGGTATTATATTATCCCAAAAGCATAAAAGAACACACAGTAAAAAATGTCATATTTTTTTTTTTGTATTTAGTTGAGTTGTGTATTGTAATTTTGTGTTCTTTTAGTTGTGTTATTTTTTTTATACACACTCGTGATCAAAAGCTTGAGAGTTTGCCACTAGATACTAAAATTAAGAAAACTGGTCGCAAGTTGAGAAAAGAAACGATATCAACTTAGAGTAACAAGGAAAAAGAAGAGGTCATAAAATAACAACTTAAGGGTGAAGAGAAGTTTGTAAAGATGGCACAATATGAGGAAGATCTTATGCGGCATCCAGAAGAGGGAAGGGAATTGACAATGATGAATCTAACTATAGGGCATAAGAATAAACCTCTGCCCTCTATTGTAAGGCCAAGGATTACAACAGCAAACTTTAAGATTTCCCGCAACATTATTTCTATGGTCAGGGCATCTCAGTTTGAAGGATTGCCTTTAGAGGATTGTATCTTAGTTTAAAGGTTTCCACTTGCCATGGTTGCCAAGATGAAGAAAGAGATAGCCTCTTTTAACCCATATGAGAATGAGAGTTTGTATACGATGTAGGAGAGGTTCAGAGATATGTTGGCATGGTTCCTAAGTCACGAGTTTACCACATGGCAGCAGGTCAATACCTTTTATATATGAGTGACCCCGCTGACTAGAAGCACCATTGATGCAGCAACTGGAGGTAGCTTAATGAGAAAGACATAAGATCAAGCTTATAGATTGATTGATGAATCACAAGTAGTTTTTGATACCATATAGATTGGCATCATATAAAACCTAATAGTGTTTATATAGTGGATAATACTTTGGCTTTGTTAGCTTAGATGGATGTTTTGACAAGGAAGTTGGATAGTTTGATGTAAAGTGTAAAAGGAGGGGCAAGTTCATCAATGAAGAGTTATGCTATGGGCAAACATTATGCTAGAGATTCCCCATCAATCTTCAAAGTGCCAAGTTGGGAACCCCTTTACTTATAAACAAGAAGAGGCCCATAATGTCGGCAATTTCAATAGAAAGAGACAGGATCCATATTCCAACAAGTACAACCCTAGGGTGAGGAATCATCCTAACTTCTCTTGGAGGAATGATTAGATGGCACAACCACATTAATCCAATGTTCAGAGAAAACCATCTCTAGGCTTTAGGGACCTCCATCCACCTGAAAAGCCTAATTTTGAGGAGTTAGTCACAAAATACATTTCTAGCTCTATAGCTCAATTGCAAGACTAACAAGCCTCTATCAGAAACTTGGAAAACTAGATGAGTTAGGCTGTGAGTTTATTGAAGGAAAGACTTTAGGGTTCATTCCCTAGCACCACTGAGGCTAACCCGAGAGAACATACCAAGGCAATTTCATTAAGGAGTGGTAAACAACTTGGAGATGTTAATGAGAAGTAGAAAGATGATGAAGTTGTTAAGAGTGAAGTAGATGAGAGTCAAGAAGTCAGTAAGAAGGAAAAGGAAGCACCGGCAACGAAGGAGGATCATCCGAGGTTGTTTGCTTATCCCACCACCAATCCCGTAAGACCTCAAATCCATTATCCTTAGAGGTTAAAAGGTACACAGATAGATAAGTAGTTTCATAAGTTTCTTGAGATGTTTAAGCAGTTGCATTTTAACATTCCATTGGCTGAAGCTATAGCACATATGCCTTCTTATGCTAAATTTTTAAAAGAGATTTTGTCTAACAAGAGGAGGCTTAAAGAATATGCAACAGAGAGGTTAAATAAGGAGTGTTCGGCCATCTTATCAAACAAATTGCCACCTACACTTAGGGATCTAGGGAGTTTTACTATTCCTTACACTATTGGTGATTTACAGATAGATAGGGCCTTGATGGATTTGGGTGTGAGTATTAATTTGATGCCTTTTTCTGTTTACAAGAAACTTGGATTAGTGGAACCCAAACCCATAACTGTTTAAATTCAGTTGGTAGATAGGTCGATTACTTATTCGAGGGGAGTTTTAGAGGATGTATTGGTCAAGGTCGAGAAGTTCAACTTCCAAATGGATTTCTTAATCCTTGATATGAAGGAAGACTGAGACATCCTCATTATCCTTAGGAGACCTTTTATGGACACATTAAGGATCATCATTGATATGTAGTGTGTAAAGCTCATCTTGAGACTGTTGAGAGTAATTCGTAAAACACAAACTACAACTATGAGTTTTACGTTCAAAACCATAAGTATACGGGTCGTACTTGTAGTAAAGAGCGGATATGGATCCCACGAGGATTGATATCTAGACACTCTATTAATTTGTCTTGCACTTTAATGAAGAAATCAATTTAAAAAAATAAAAAAAATAAATGAGATAGATGCAGACATATTTTGAAGCAGGAGTTAGAAACACAACCAATCGCGAACACAACAAACAGAAAATTCAGAGAAAAACACAAGATTTAAGCATAGGATTTGTCGTTATCCTTATTTGTTTCCCTTTGGTTAATTAATCTAATTTAT
>JAOXYD010000008.1:8872361-8885419 GCA_028565735.1 Pinacopodium congolense
GCTTGTTAACCCAATAGGAAAGTCCTCTATGAACTATCTCAAGCAGGGGTTGGAAATCCCAAGTTAAAAGCCTCTTGTTGGATATAGGAATACTCCCGTCAACTTCGTCTTGTTCGCTGAAGTAACTTGCCTGAAGAAAATAAAAACATATTTTATTGACTGCTTTAAGAAGTAGCCTTTTCAACGTGTAGAAGAGTAGAAGTGGACAGGTGATTGACTCTGTCAACTAGGCAACCACTTGAATGGCGAGTACTCCAGCACTAACAAGAAACCTAAAAAAGCAGCAGTCGGCCCTTAAAAGTAATTTAGTATTATTATTAGTTATAATTTTTAATTATAAATTTTATATTTTTATATTAATTTTTGTGTGTTATTTTTATTTTTATACTATTTTTTAATTTTTATATTGTATTAATATAATATTTTTTTAATTAATATGTTACTTTTTTCAGTTTTTATATTTTAAAAAATAAGTAACTAAAATTTAAAACTAAATAGATATAAAACAACACCTAAATATTTTCGATTCTCATCTCTTATTTATATATTTAATTCTAATGATTTAATTGAATCAGTATGAAGTCTTTTTTCTTTTTGTTAACGCGATTACAAAAGATTAAGATAATTTAAAAGATTTAATAAGAATTAACGAAGTTAATGAAGATCTATGAGATTATAATTATCTGTTGGGAATGGATTCGATTTATCAGATCAATTTACAGATATTAGCTTAGATTAAATTATTTTTATTTATATAAATACTTGTTATACTTCTATATTTCAATACACACAATACAATATATAGTTCTAGTTAATATCAATTTTACTTACATAGTATCAGAGCCTCTTCTGACCGAATAGTCCTCTTGTCATTGGAGGATTTTCAATTTTGTGATGCCCTACCACCTCCTACTTGGATTCTTTAGTCAAATTGTTTTTCAACAATCTTCCAATAGTCTTCACAACCACATTCTGCTTTTCGGATGATCTCACATACCCACACCCACTAACCCACAACCCGCATCCATTGACCCGTCCCGCATACCTACACCCACTGAACCCACTGAACCATAACTAGCATCCACTGACCGGTCTCTTGAACCTTAACCCGTCGCACACATGCCCAAACCCGTCTTTGCTTCTCTTGTTTTTGTTTTTACCTCCAGCCGCCAATAGTCCTCGTCCTCAAGCTATGTCCCTCTTTCCAACACCCACCACTATCCGGGCTAGTCGTTGTGACCTCCTTCAGGACTTATTCTGTCCAGGATCAAAGACTTCTCTACTCAACAACCAGGCAATCTTACCAACATTTTCCAGATCCTACTGCTCCTCTACTTTCGATGATGATATGGTGTTTTCTGGCATGATCTTCTCTTGCTTCTTTGCCTCCAACGATGACCTAGTGTTGTTTCTGCTCCTCTACACACTGTTCTAACTCTATCAACTTATGGTCTCATCGCTTTATGTTTTTCTTTCAAATTTTGGAGCCTTGCCTAGGTCAAGCGGTTTTTTAAAAGTATAAACAATTTCTACTATTATTACAATCAATTTATGTTCTTATTATTAGACATTTACATGTCTTTTAAGTTTTTCGTCATGGATAAATATGGTATTTCAACACTTATTACAACTATTTTGATTGACTTCAATACTAATCTTTGGGTGCAAGGCATTAATTTTTTTTAATAGGTCGTAAGTTTTGACGTATTGTCACTAGAGATATTACTAAGCCAATAAGGAAACAAGAAGAAATTGATGCAAAATTTGTATATCAACTTGAAGAGTAGGATAGTAAAAATCATTAGATTATTACCTAGTTTCAAAATAACTTAGTATCTTCTATTCGTATTCAATTTGCTAATTATGATTCTGCAAAAGAAATATGGGACTTCATAACTAATATATATCAAACCAATGGACTTACTCATTATTATCAATTATAGACTACTTTTTACTATTTCAAATAGGAATTTGGACAATTAGTAAATGATTTTCTTGCTTAAGTTCAACCAATCTAGAAATAATTATCTAAGGTTAAAATCAATGAAGAACAACTTCAACTCATTCAAGTATTCATGGCACTGCAACCAAAATATGAAGTTGTTCGAGCTTCACCATTATATTGACATCTACTTCCATCATTGGATACTGCTATTTAGAAGATTATCTTTGCAAAGGCTCACCTCAATCTTACAAAACTCCTTAATCTAAAGTGGTTCTTATAACAATTCGCTCCTCACATAAAAAATGTGATGATAAGGTCTGTAAGAATTGTTAGCAAATTGGTGATGTTTTTGCTAATTGTCTTATCATAATCTTATACATATTATTGAAAATTATCCCACACAACCTCCAAAACCAAAAGGTGAATCCTCTAAATCCAAGAATATCTCAAAACCTAGATTTTCATCTTTCACTACTGCTATTACTAAGGGCTTTACTGTCATCAATATAAGTGATTTTGAAGCAATACTCAAATAGATTCTCTCTTCCAAATCTCCTACTACCATGTCTGGCACTCTAAGTAGCTCTCATTGGTATTTTGACTCTGCATGTTCTAACCATATAACCACTAATGCTCAATCCCTCTCTTTAGCAAAACCAATCTATTCTTTACTTCTAATCCACATTGCAAATGGTATCAAAATTAACATGACTCATATTAGGCATATATCTAGCTTTAATCTTAGTCTTTATGAGATCTATTACATTCTTAACTTGACATTGAATCTTGTCTCTATTGGTCAATTATGTGAAAAAGGACTAAAAGTTACCTTTTATCCCTCTGATGTTCAAGTACAGGATCCACAGATGATATAGATTCTTAGAACAGATCCCAGGATGGGTCGATTATTTAAACTTGAATCTCTTCATCTTTCTCCCAAATTTGTGTTTGCCGCAACTACTAACTTCTTTATTCACCAATACCATATTCATCTTAGTCATACCGTAGCTAATAAAATTCAACTTTTAATTTCTAATAGATTGTTAGGATCTATAAAATTTGAGCCATTTCATTGTTTAAATTGTCACCTTGCAAAATAGTCGACATTGTCTTTTACCAATAATGATTATATTTCATATACTCCTTTGGTTTAATTCATTTAGACATTTGGGGCCCTTATTTTATATCATCAATAAATAGATTTTGTTACTTTATCTTGTTTATTGATGATTATTCTCACTTTACTTTGATATATATTTTTAAACATTGATCTAAGTTGTCACAAGTTTACATTCAATTTGTAAATATGGTTAGAACTCAGCTATCTTATACTATTAAAATTCTTCGAATAGACAATGCTATGGAATATCGAGATTCTTCCTTCCTTCAATTTCTTAGTCAACAAGATACTATTATACAACTTTCTTGTCCTCACACCTCCAAATAAAATAGAAGAGTCGAGTGTAAATATTGTCATATTCTTAACTTTATAAGCGCTTTTCTTCTTTTTTCCTCATATCCAAAAACATATTGGGGCAAAGCAGCCCTTAATGCTGTCTATACTATTAATCGACTTCCTACGTTGGTTCTGAACAATTTTTCTCCTTTTTAAAAGTTATTTGGAATGCTTTCTGACTACTAAGTTCTTAAACCTTTTAGTTGTACATGTTTTGTTATTTAACATCCTCACTAGCACATAAAATTATAACCTCATGCTTATTTATGTTGTTTTTTTACTATGATATTGAACACAAAGGTTATCATTGTTGGGATCTTATTTATAATAAATTATGCATATTTCAACATGTTGCCTTCTAGAAAAATACCATATTTTCTTCTCTTTCTAAATTCCATTACTTAGTCAATACTAAATCTTTATTTTTTACTAATTCTTTTATCGAGTTATTTCCAGGTCATTATGTAGGTGACTCTGATGCTCTCACTTCTTAGCCTTCCTTACTTGCTCTCCTCATTATCTTACCGATTATCACTATTACTCTATTATTACAACCCTCTACGAACTTCACTCTTATTGTAAGGCAAGTACTGATCATTTTTGGCAGTAAGCTATGACTGAGAGACTCTAAGCTTTAGAGAAAACTCATACTTGAGACTCAGTTAATCTTCCTCTTAATAATGCCCCTACTAGTTACAAATGGATTTATAAAATCAAGACTCACTTTGATAAAACTGTTGAGTGTTATAAAATTCACTTAGTATCCAAAGGGTATACTTAAGAATATAGTATAGACTATGAAGAAACCATTGCTCCAGTGACTCGAATAACATTCGTTTACATTATTTTAGCTATTGTAGCAATTTGTAAATAAAAGTTATATCAGATGGATGTCAAAAATGTCTTCCTTCACGATGATTTAACATAAGAGGTTTGTATGCATCCTTCCTCAGGTTATCATTCTTCTTATAAGATGTGCAAGCTTTGACAAGCCTTATATGGATTGAAACAAGTTCCTAGAGCATAGTTTTTTAAATTTAATTTCACTTTTAATCAAATTTTTTTTACTTATAGTCCATACAATTATGCATTATTCACTTAAAAAAGTGATAGTACTATTGTGCTTTGTTACTTTATGTTGATGATATGATAATAATAGAAGATGATCTATCAAGTATTTCATAATGACAACGAGATCTTAGTCAACATTTTCAAATGAAAGATCTTAATATTTTTAGCTATTTTTTGGGACTTAAAGTTTCTCATAATTATGAAGACTATTATCCCTCTCAAGCTAAGTATGCATCCAACTTATTTTCTTGAGTTAGCATCACTGATAGTAAAATTGTCTCAACACCCTTGGAACGTAATTGCAAACTTATACCACTTGATGGAACTTCTCGTGATGATCCTAATTTTTATAAACAACTTATTGGGAGTCTTATTTATCTCACTATTACTCAACTTGATATCTTGTATACTGTTTATCTTGTCAATTAATTTATGACAACTCCTCATTTAACTCATTTTTCTGTAGTACTTTGTGTTCTTCCTTACATTAAAGGAACCCTCTTCCATGGATTTCATTTCTTTGCTTACGCATCTTTGATATTATTTGATTACTCAAATATCTATTGAGCTGGTGATTCAACAAATCGTCGTTGTACAACTAATTGCTGCTTTTTTTATGTGATTCTCTTGTATCTTGGTGAAGTAAAAAGCAAACTATATTTGCTCGTTCTAACACATAATCTGAATTCCTGCTCTTGTTGGTGCTATCTTAGATTTTTTTTTAGTTGTGATGGTTATTAACTGATATGGGTGTCACACATTCTTCTACAATTACACTTCATTGTGACGATAGAAGTGTCATCTATATTTCACATAACGATGCTTTTCATGAGTGTACAAAATACATTAAACTTGATTACCACTTTTTTTGTCATCATGTTCATCATGGCACCATACAACAGAATTCCGTCTCCTCTACTGATCAAACAGCTAACGTATTCATGAAAACACATCTTCCCACTCACTTTAAGAATCTTATACGCAAACTCAAATCGGCATTTACTACATCACCTTGAGTTTAAAGGGGAAGTGTAATGTGATTATAGGAGATTTAGATGATTTTAGAGGTTGGATAAGTATTAATGAGGTTATATAAGATTTATGGGAGTATGATTATTTGTTGAGATTAGATTAGATTAGATTGATCAGATCAATTTAAAGAGATTAACTAGTCTAGGTAACTTTTACCTGTATAAATATCTATTATACTTTTGTATTTTAGCACAAACAATATAATTTACGGTTCTACTTACACTTTTGAGTATTGGTGGCATTGTGATTGGTATTCTTATGCATACATTTTTTATGATTTACAAAATTTTTAAATGTTACAAGGTATGACTTATACTTAAAATTTTTAAATATTAAAAATTTCATATATAAAAATTTATGATTTCATAAAAATTTTAAATATTATAAAATATGAGTCATACTTGCAGTAAAAAGTTATAGTGCTTATTAAATTCAAATTGTCAAATAATTTATTATTTATAAAATATGATTTATTATATATACTTAAAAATTATCAATTTTAATTATTTAGTCATAAAAAAAGAAAATAACATAGTAAAAATATTTTTAATCAAGACATTCACACATAACTCTAATTAGACTTACCTATGATTAGGAGAATATATATTTATCTAGTGACGAAGAAAAACCTATTGTTAGATGATTCAAATTGACGAGGAAATCCAACAAAAGTTCATATAAACACAAGAAACTCCATTTTTCTATCAAAATCTCTCGACAATCTGAATCAATTAAGACCGTATAAATTAAAATATACTGTAAGAGCAAGATCTTATGTTGTTTCTACAACAATGCCATATCATCGCTAGATTGACAGAGCCACCAACAATGTTGCTGGTCCATGACCACTAGACCCAGCAGTCCGCCTTGTGAATACGTTAGAAAACATTTGATCGGTCACACACTGTTCAAACGTCAAAGCATCACAGGCTTAAATGTAATAATCAATCTTAGTTATTGAATGAATTTTAATCTCATTAACAATGTCGCAGAGAGCGCAGAGAGATTATCTTTTTAAGATTTTAGAGTAAATTTTATTTATTTATTTTTATTTTAAAAAATAATTATATTTATCCTAAATTATTTTTAAAACATATTATATAACACTAAAAATTGTAAAACAATCATGTTTTGTTAAATTCCTAGCAAATTATTTTAATAACAATCATTGTCAAAATTGATTCGAATGAGTTATATAATTTAGTCACACAATAGTTAATTAAATAATAATTTATAATAAAGTAATTTGACTAATAATTAATAATATATTTTAAAATTTTAATAACATAAATTAATTTTAATAACTTAAAATAATAAAAATTGCAAAAAGGTTTGTGCTATTAACCTTATTTATTTATGTATAGAGTAGCTTTGATCCTTGAGAGTTAGTTAGTATACTTATGCAATGGAATAGCCTATCTCTTCAAATATACTGTGATAAATAAAAAGCAATCTCTTCACCACAAGTTTAACCCTCGGGGCAAGGTAAAATTAAGTACAAGATCTGAATCAACTTGTAACTGTCCGTCTTATTATATTGTCGTTTTAATAAAATTTATTCTCAAATTTAACATCGTATTAATAAGGTAAAAGAATTAGAAAAGAAAAAAGAAAATACGGGACAACGTCGTTCTATAAATAAATAGAATCCTCTGTAAGCTCTCCCTGGCGCTCACTCCTTTCAAGTTTCTCGCTCCCTCTCGAACCTTGTGTCTTTCTAACACGACCAAAGAAGCACAAGCATAGAGTGAGTAAGTGTGTGGGAGAACAGAACACAACAGAACAGAAGCACTGAGGTTAGGGCCCGCGTCCTCTCGCCAATGACGGTGTTCTCAGGCAAGCAGATCGTTCCCGTCGACTACGAGGCCGAGGTCTCCCAGCGCCTTCTCGATTCCATTCTCGCCTGCGATCTCGCCGCTTCTCTCGAATGCATCACGGACCCTTTAGTCGATGTCAACTTCGTCGGAGCAGTGTGCTTGAAGAGCCGGAAGAGCGAGGTTGTTTTGCGAGGGGAACTGCCCTGCGAAGTTCGCATCGACTTCGAGGAGTTTAAAACCGACGTAACTGCTCTGTTCCTCGCCGTTCATGGAGGACATATCGCTCTCGTCATGAAATTACTGGTAATGCAATTGCTACATTGCTGTTTATAATGATTTATGTTGCCATTTGAAAATTTTAAAGCTAGTCCGTTTCGAGCTAGCGACTCTCTTTGTCCCTGATTTGAGCTAGCAAGTATTGTACTCCGCTTTAACGAGCTTTCTCTAACATTTTTCCAACAAAATGTTGGATTAAAAAATTGACTCTTCTAGTTTAGTTGCAGAGAAAATGAAAAATAAAGACAAAAGAAATGTCGGAGCTTCCTAATTGAATTTGTCCAGGAGTCTCATTTCGTAGAGCGGTTTCCGTTGAAATGTATGTCGTTTCTTATTTTTATCTTTGTAAATCTGGGAAAAGAGAAGAACCGTACTGTGGAAGCTTCTTTTTATCTACTTTGATTTTTTCACGTCCGCTTTCGAATGAATTTGAAATTCGCTAAAGTTTTAGATAATCTTCACTTTATTCCGTATTGATCACTGCACAAATATCCTCATATTTTAATCCCTTTTTTGGGAAAAGTTCCACATTTCAGCTTCGCAGGCAATATTATCGGAGTTAAATTGAACGAATCCCACATTTAGTGGCCCTAGTTTTACTGGTCGTCTTTCTCGTCAATCAACTTGACTGGAGATTTTTCACTCTTTTATTTGGATTTTTTTTCTACTTTCTATATATGAATTAGATTTGGTATGTCCAGCATTAACTCTGCCTTTACTGCTATGGGATTTGCGGTAATTTAGTTCCTTGTTACTCTGATATCTAGCAAGTTATTTACTGGAGGATGTATCTTGAGTCAATTTTTGTTGGTGCTGTACCACAAACGAAAACAGAACTTCTTCGTGTGTCATAATAATGGGTATATATGAATTTGGTCTTGATAAGGATGGCATAACTATTAACTTTTTGTGATAACCTTGTCACCACGCCTCTGCGTAGCAATTTCGTTATGAATATTTGTGAATAAGCCTTATAAGTTGGAAAATTTTGTTTCAACGTAACCTCTTGTACTACTGTTCTTAAGGCTACAATACAGAAAGGTAAGGTCTTTTTTCCCTCTCAAATCATTAATGGTTGCTCGGGCACCTGTTATCTCTCTGGCTAATGGTGGAAGCCCATAGTGCTTGATTCATCCCCTTCATTTATTAAATATTTAAAAATATTGTATTGCCCACTTGATTAGAGCTTACCTTGCATTTTTGTCTAGCACGTTAGTAATGTTTCCAATCTTTTTCTGTGTCTGGCAATGCAATTGTTTGCTTGACAAGCTACTGTGATGTTTTCATGCTAACCCACAAAATATTTTAAACAAACATGGCCGCAAAGATCTTTGCAGTCAGCAAGAGGCACCTTATAGAGCCTCTTCGCTCTTCTTACGAATTACTGAAAGGTTTGACTTTTTTGAATGGCAGAGCATTGGAGCTGATGTGAACCAGAAACTCTTTAGAGGATTTGCAGCAACAGCAGCTGTCAGGGAGGGCCACTATGAGATACTGGAGATATTAGTTAAAGCTGGGGCATCTCAGCCAGCTTGTGAGGAGGCTTTGCTGGAAGCAAGCTGTTACGGTCAGGCAAGGTCAGCGGAGCTGCTCATGAGCTCTGATTTGGTCCGACCACATGTTTCTGTGCATGCTCTTGTCACAGCATCCTGCAAAGGATTTGTAGACGTTGTGGACACTCTCATGAAGGTAATTTTTCAGTTCCCGGTGATATTCTTTTAGCCTATTTCAAATTCCCGAAGCATTTCCAATAGGAGAAGCATTGAATTTCCAAAAATTACTCATTTCCTTTATTTTGGCTTAAAAGTAGATCTTCTAGAATACTAATACTCCTAATCACTCATCCTATATTGATGTGGTCGATCTCACTTAATGGCAGTGTGGTGTGGACGTCAACGCAACTGGTAGATTACTGCTACTGTCCTCTAAGCCTTCTCTGCATACCAATGTACACTGTAATGCGCTTGTTGCTGCTGTAGTCAGCAGGCAGGTTGCTGTTGTACGTATGCTGCTAAAGGTGATTTTTCCTACGCTCTTTGTTGAATCTTTAAAGGACTAAGCTGATTAGAAGTACAGTCAAGCCGGACAATCCTTTATGTTTATTCTGTACCTATGCTGCTAAAGGTGATTTTTCCCATCTGTGCTCTCTGTTGAATCCTTAAGGGACTAGGGTGATAGAAGTGCTGTGAAGTATCAGTGTTTTATGAAATTGAGGTTAAAAGTTGATTGACTTACTTGAGTATACTGGCCTGCCAAGAGTTAGAATTCGCTTAGAGGTTGTAAGTGATTCTAATGAGGTTAATCCTTTCTGTTTTTTGGGGTGAATTGTTGATGATGAAACCCATATTGCTTGAGAATCTTGTCTCTAGATACTTAGAGGCTAATCTGTTATTGAGGCTCAATAGGCCGCAGTCAATGAAAGAGTAGAGTCACACAAAATTCGATTTCTCTCTGATTTATTCATCTTTGTTTTACTTTTCATTTTTGTGGAGCAAACCTGTTTAATCTTTGTTGTCTTCCTTTTGTAATGCATATTTCTGTTGAATGACCGGACAACATGTGTGAATAATGGATTGAACAGGGTGGTGCCAGAATAGATGTTGATGTGAGACTAGGAGCTTGGTCATGGGACACGTACACAGGAGAAGAGCTCCGTGTAGGTGCTGGGTTAGCTGAGCCCTATGCCATCACCTGGTGTGCAGTAGAGTTTTTTGAAGCCACTGGCACCATTTTGAGGATGCTTCTGCAGCGCTCGTCACTGAATACTCCTCACTATGGGAGAACTCTTCTCCACCATGCTATTCTTTGCGGCAATGTAGGAGCTGTGAGGGTTCTTTTGAGTTCATACGCTGATGTGGAGTGTCCCATCAAGACGTTGAAAACTAAGTTTCGGCCAATACACATGGCTGCCCGTTTGGGCTTACCAGGTGTCCTTCAGTGCCTGATTGACTCAGGTTGTGATCTAAACTCCAGGACTGATTCTGGTGATACAGCCTTAATGATCTGTGCTAAGCGTAAGCATGGAGAATGTCTCAGAATATTGGCTAAGGAGGGTGCTGATTTTGGATTAGTTAATGCCGCTGGCCAATCTGCAAGTTCTCTTGCTGTATTAAGTAGATGGTACCTCAGTTTTCAAGAAACGGTGCTCGGCGTTATCAGGACTGGGAAGATCCCCAAATCAAGCAACATTTCTGTTTTCTCGCCTCTAATCATTGCAGCCCAAGCGGGTGATGTGGAGGCCTCAAATGCACTACTCACGTGGGGAGATATTAAACTTGACCACCAAGATGATGATGGTTTCTCAGCTGTCATGTTTGCTGCTTTAAAAGGTCATGTTGATGTATTCCGGGTACTGGTACATGCAGGTGCTGATGTAAAGTTACAGAACAAAGCTGGTGAAACTGCAATAAGCCTATCTGAAGTAAACCAAAACCGCGATATGTTTGAGAAGGTGATGCTTGAATTTGCCCTTGAAAGGGGCAACCAGAATGCTGGAGGATTCTATGCATTACATTGTGCAGCCCGTCGTGGAGATTTGGATTCTGTCAAATTATTGACTAAAAGAGATTATGATGTAAATGTTCCTGACGGTGATGGCTGCACTCCTCTAATGTTAGCAGCAAGGGAAGGCCACAAGGCCATGTGTGAGCTCTTGATTTCTCAAGGGGCTAATTGTGGATTCAAGAATGCTAGAGGTGAGACTGCTCTCTCCTTCGCGATAAAAGGTAATGGTCTAGGAAATGATGCAGAAGCAGTGATACTTGACAAGCTTGCGAGCACTCTGGTTTTACAAGGTTCCCATGTACAAAAGCACACCAAAGGAGGAAAGGGAGCTCCTCATGAGAAGCAAATAGTAATGGTTGCAGGTACTGGAGTACTAAAATGGGGTACATCAAACAAGAGAAATGTCGTTTGCCGAAAGGCAGAGCTAGGTCCAAGCCCTGCCTTCCAGAGGAACAGAAAGAACACTGGTGATGCAGACCTACATGGTATGTTTCATGTTTTAACTACCAAGAACAAGGAGCTGCACTTCGTCTGTGATGGTGGCCCTGAAGTGGCTGAGCTTTGGGTCAGAGGCATAAGACTAGTGACAAAGGAGGCCATTTGTGGTAAATAGAGGGTAGGCAAGCACTTGGGGGATAAAAGTTTAGATAGTACATCAGCTCTATTGGCTGAGTACTTCGCCTTGAAGTAGGTTGAATCGTTCGAGTTTTCATTGTAAAGTTTTTGATCTGCAGTAGCTGTACATGCTATTTTCATGCCCTTGGTAAAGTTAGTAGCATTCACAACTTATTGTCTCCAAGATCTATTAACGTGATACATGCAAAATGGGGGATTAGACCCCATTTGTGGGCATTTAATCCCCTTTCATTCAATTACATAGTTTCGGACAAATTGAGGGTGTCTTGAAATGCTAACGATCAAAAGAGCAGATGTCCCAAGAACGCTGGCCAGCTGATTAAGCAATTTAAAGGAACCCATAATTTGCAACTTCCAACCCTGTGCTACATAATAATTAAGTCAAAACGATTTCCATGTCAAATTCTGCATCACTTCATTTCACCTCAACTGGAAATTTGTATATTCTTTGAACAGACTTATGCTCTAACTCAGCTATGATTACTGATCCTTTGAACCAAGAATTATCGTTCATAACATACATAAACATTCTGTGGACAGGCATTTGGTTAATAGACTATTGTATCAAAATTCAATTGTTAAATTTTCTATTAAAAAAATAAATTGTTAAATAATTAAGAGTTAATGAGACACCTCAACAACAAATAGCGTTATAATGGTTGAGCAAGCCTGCAGTAATTTCCTTCTCTTTTGCTTTGCAAATATCCTCTGCTGATTTTGTGAAGTTTTTCTGTCAGCACCTCAACCTGGGAAGCAGGATTGATTGAACGTATGATATTTTCAAAACATAGAAAGCTTTCGAGGAAAGGGACAAACGTCTATCCCTTTCAAGACAAAGGCGAAACCCACCTGACACTCGCTCCTGTCCTATTATATATTAGAGGCGACGCCTCTGTTCTGATACACGTCTTTGATTTGAAATGCACTTTTTTTTTTCATTTTGAAATCTCGCTTCTAGGTTGGAACCTAAAGTCCGTGCCATCGAAATCACCCACCGTGGTGAGATTCGACGATCTCTGTTTCTGGCGATGACACAGATCTGGGTGAAGGCAGAAAGAGTACTGGCGGTGTTTTAGAAGAAGAAGAAGTGGATGGGGTTTTCAGGTTAATGAGTCGACCCAACAATTATAATTTTTATAATTATTAAAGATTTTATTTATATAATATAAATTAAAATTTACTTGTGAATACAAAATTTTTATAATCCTTATAATTATTAAAGATTTTATAAATGTAAATTTAAAATTTTTGTTTAATATAAAATGATATTAAAATAAAATAAATTTAATTATTAATATAAAATTTATATAGTCTTTATAAT
>JAOXYD010000008.1:8894270-8915424 GCA_028565735.1 Pinacopodium congolense
CACCATTTTGCACATGATCTCTTCTAAAGTAATGTCTTATCTCAATATGCTTGAATGTTGAATTGGGTTCTTAGTTATCTGTGTTGTAAAACCTGAAAAACAGTATACTTGGACATTCTTAGATGCCAAAGTGTTTATGATGTGGAGGACCATAAAATTGTACTTCACAAGCACGCAGTCTAAGCCATTATTTAAGGTTTAAAGGGCCTATAACTCCATTTGTGGGGATGACAGTTAAAGAACTTTAAGACAACTTAATCGTTGTCCTAGGCATAAGAAATAACCATGTAATAAAAACAAAAAATTTGAAGAGAAAAAAGATAAGGGGATGTTTGGTAATGTTTACGTTTTTTTGTTTTTGTTTTTCTAAATATTAAAACTGAAAAAAGTACAAAAACTCAAGAAAATAACACACTATTACAGTACAAAAGCTAAAAAAGTAGCATAAAAATAAAAAAAAATACAAAACTCAATGAACACATACAAAACAACTACAATAGTGAATAAAGAGACAAGCAAACTTTTACCAAAGAATAGCAACAATACAACACCTTATCAAGGACAAGTCTCTTTCTTGTATCAAATAAGCTTTTTAGAGAAAGGTGAAAACATGACTAAGGAAAAAGAGAGGGATCTTCTTTTGTCCTGACCTTTGATTAGATTCTACGCTAAGGTATATAACAACTTGATATCAAAGCCATCTATTTATGGGTGACTTGAAAAGTGTAGTCAATAAGCTGGTGGCTTTTATGTAAAAAATGGCCTTAAGGCAGCAAGTACTAAAGCAACAACTGGAAGGGCTTACACGCCATGTCCATAAATTGGGTAAGGGTTCAAGAAGGGACAATGCTGATGGTTGTAATAATGACAACTGTAGGAGTCGAAACTGTTTAGAGGAGAGAACAGATGGGCAGATTGGGAGTTAGTTGGTTTTGTAATACTCCAAACTTAAATTCTCATCCTATGATGGGTCAGAGGACCCCTTAATATAGTTAAAGAGGATAAAAGTATTTTATGAGAATAAAAAAATGCTGGAGGGATAATAGATAAAATTGGTAGTCTTCCACTTGATGGGGGAAACGTAGCTATTGTTTTATCAGTTAGAGTATAAAGAGTTGGAATCGGATTGAGAAGGGTTTAAGAACATTGTCTTGTGAGGTTCAGATCACCCATAAGCAACAATTTTTAAGGGAGTTGATAAATTTTAAGCAAACAGGAACTATAGAACACTATCAACAGTAGTTTCAATCCTTGTTAGTAAGAACTATAAAGTTGAATTCCTATCAAAAGGTGAATTTATTCATGACAGGATTGGTAGAGAGTCTCCAGATTGAGATAGAGATGTAACAAATAGAAATGTAATGACCTAGAAATTGACGAGTTGTGATGAATATGACATAAGCTTTAAAAAGGAAACAACAGTGTATGTTACAAGGCAGCGTCAAATTTTTGACTAGGAGGGTAGCCCCTAAATCAGTCATGACCAACACTACCTCTATTGGAAATCGAAGCATCAAAAGGGTTAGTAGAGAAGGAAAACCGATGAGATTTGCTACTAGCAATTCGGGCAACACCCTAGCCCTATTTTTTAAGAGGCTTTGAAGGGTTGAGATGGCAAAAGAAGGGCTAACGAGATTTGTTTTAACTGTGATAAATCTTACTCGGTGGGATATAAGTGGAAGAAGTTTTTTTAGATTGAAGTGTCGAGTTCAAATAGTAAGTAGAAGGAAAAGGTGGTAGATGACCTAAAAATTTCATTGTATGTTATAAATGGGATTTGAAGCTCACAAATGATGCAATTGCAAATTCTAATGGCTAGATGACCAATGTGGGTATTGATTGGAGAGCATCCATAATTTCATCCGGGAGAGTGTAATGTCTAAGATTGGTTTTGTAGTAAAGGAATGGTTAAGATTGCAGGTGGCAGTGGTTAATAGAGAACAAGTGCCCAGTTTGGGCATCTATAAAGTGGTAACTCTACATGTTAATTTTATCTCTTTTGTTGTTGAATTTTATTCTTTTCCTTTGGATGATTTTGATTTGGTTTTAGGGGTTAAATGGTTACATACATTAAGGCTTATACTTTGGGAATTTATACCTTTAATGATAAGTTTTGAACTAGATGAGAAGAATGTACAATAGAAGGGACAGATTCCTAATATAGAATCGAGAGTAGTTTTAATACAAAGACAACATTTGACCTCTATAATTATAGAGAAATTGTTGGAAAAATTTTCGAATTTTTTTAAAGAACCTTTTGAATTACTATTAAGTTGAAGTTATGATCACAAAATTCCTTTAATGTCGAGATTCAGGAGGATAGTATTGTGGCCTTACCATTATCCCCACCTTTAAAAAGATATGATAAATAAGTAATGTGGGACCATATTGTATTAAGGAATAATAAGGCTGAGTCGATCTCCATTTCCTTCACCAATACTACTAGTGAGAATATATGACAGGACAAGGAGGTATATATGGACTATAAGGAGCTCAACAACTACACAATAAAAGGATAAGTTTCTAATCCTAATAATGGATAAGTTATTGGATGAGTTATAAGGAACACGATATTTCATAAGGTTAGATCTTCGTTCGGGATATCATCAAACTATAATGGATCGGGATATAGAGAAGATAACTTTTAGGACGCATCATGGACAATTTAAATATCTAGTAATGTCCTTTAGATTGACCAATGTTTCCTCTACTTTTTAAAGTTTGATGAACTGAGAAACAAATAAAATTAAATCTAGGAGACAACTAAAATCACGAAGCGACGACATTGTTGGAATTTCCTTCCTTACCCCTCCATATTTCCTTCGTCCTCCCACCCCCTTCGATTTTAATATACATTATTTTATTAGTAAATAGGTGGTCCGGGCCACTAGAGAATACGAGTCGAGAACTACCTAATTATTTTTATTTTAAAAAAACTATTAATACACATCAACCATCAAGAACTGAAAATTAAAACTTTAAAAATATATTTAATATTTTCAATTCTATAAAAATTAAATTAATAATTTAACACCCATAGGTTAACCCTCAATAAAAGCGTATCAATATTATTAATTTACAATAGTTGAGTTGTTGGTACTGGATATTTGACGCGTAACTCAAGCATTAGCCAACACCAGACATTTCCTCTCCTTGTCGTTTCTGTCACTCCCATTCTCAAGCTTGGCCACATCACGCGAAAAATAAGATCCCAACGGTGAAATTATCTGGTAGCTCAACTCTAGCTTGTCGTTCAGGCCAAACCCAGAAAATCTGGCACGAAAAGATGTACGCTTTCACTGCATTTTCCTCCTCTAAGCTTGTATATCCATGCGGAGGAGTTCTCTCCATTTCAAGGTGGTTCTTTCAATTCAAAGTTACTTCGGTTTTGTTTTCTTCTAAACGCTCGTTTGATTCTAAGACCAATGTGTTTACCTGGTATACAATTTTGTCTTTTAGTTCATGTCCAGGGAGACCTTGGTGGAACTAGTTGTTTGGGTTGTACTGACTTATCTGTAATTGTATAATTGGTTTAAACTTTGGAAACGGGTTGCTGCTAAACTTGTTATTACGGGGGAGCTTTTACTGTATATTTTTGGAGAAATTAGACGATTTCATTTAAAAAATTGAAACTATACAACAAGAGGGTTGTAGAGCCCTGCTACAAAAACAAACACTTTAAGGGCATCTATTGCTGTCGACTACAAATCATCATCATCTTTGGATCTAATGGTTTGACCCTGATTAAAAAATTGCCAACACTATCATTAAGAGTGCAGAGAATAAGCCTTTTTAGGCACCACTTGGTTCAAGAATGGTTTATGTCCTTCAACCGACTAGCCTTTGTCCAGCTTCCATGATTCTGCAACTGAGTAGCTGCACCTTTGCCCTGCTGCATTGATCATTTGTTGCCCTATAATCCAGAAGATAATGTCGTTCAATAGCTGTTCAACTTTTACCGTATGTTTTAATATGTCAATGACTGAGCTCCAAGTTTTCATTTTTCTTCTTCTTTCTGGGGTTGCAGGGCTGGTGGTGGGGAGTTGAGGAAAGTCCTTTCTGAGGATTGGGGAAAGAAGATAAAAAAAAAAAAAGAAAGTTATCTTTATTTTGTGATCAAACTGTTTTTGCTTTTTTGCTTTTAGCTAGTAGATATAGGGGTTCTTTCTTTTGTGGCTTCTTATTTCTTGAACTGATATATTTGATATAGCACCTCCGAGGAGGAATTAATATTCTGCAAAGTGCTCAAAAACAAAAAAATGGAAACAGGAAGGCAGAGAAAAACTCAACTATGGAGAATATGGCTCATTGTTTTTCATAATCTTTGAATTCAGTCTGCCTTTAGTTGTTTAAGAAAGCCCTTTTTTGATTAGTTTTGGCAGGTTTCAACCTGTTTGTAAGGAATGAATAAGCAAAATTAGTTTATTAAATTGAATTAGAGCAATATTTTAACAAAATTCCATTTTAAAAGTAATATGGCAGGTCATTTGCCATTACAATTTACAGAAGCTGGAGTTTGGTTTTGTGCATTAAGGTTTAAGTAAGATCAGCTTTATTTGAGGATTATTTCAGCATGTATACCTTCACTGTTTTCTTTTTACCCTCTTCAAAACTGTGTTGATATTGGCATACAATGTCCACAGGGTCCGAGTCTCTTTGCCAAAAGAAGCCTTCTCTTGTCGAGCATCCTTTGGTAAGGAGTTAGTAGTGCTTGTTCTAGTCTTATACTACCTTGTGCTTGTCTTCTCAATGTTTTTTTGCATTGACTGTTTTATCGTCTTTTTTATGTAACAATAGCTGATTCTGAAATAGATGGAGTCTTCAGCTCAAGACCGCTGTCTCCTACTCTGTTGGCAGCGGAAAAGGAAGAAGCCAGGGCTGTCTTATCCTTGTTCTTAAAAAAACAAGGGGTGAGTAAGGCAGTTGCAGCAAGAACTATCAACAAGTCAGACCATTTCATTGACCACCTTGTCTCAAGGCTTCATGTTGTTCATAAATCTCGGTACCTAGTAGGTTCGATAGCATTTTGGCCATAGCTCTATTTGCAAATGATTCTTTCGATGCTCTGGTACTAAGCATGAATTCCACTGGGTGTTGTAGGTCGAGAGCTTACAACTCTTGAAATCAGGGATGCTCTTATTCCTTACCTAGAATCTCTTCTTGAAGAGCATGGGAACATTCTTGTAAGCTTAGTAGAAAATTTTCCAAATCCTCCAGTTAAAGGCAGAGCTGTTACACATATTTCTTCGGGCCATTTAGCTGCCGACTCCAAGAAGCTAAAAGCTGTATCTAGAGTTAGTGAGTTGGGACCTACTGGACAGCTTCCTCCACATATCCTTTATCTAATAGAGCTGGGCATGGATATTGAGCAGATCAAGGGAATCACACGGAGATTTCCTGCTTTTGCCTACTACAGCTTGGAGGGAAAAATTAGGCCAGTTGTTGAGTTTCTTCTTGATCTTGGAATTGCCAAGTCAGATCTTCCTACAATCCTCAACAAAAGACCTCAATTGTGTGGAATTAGCCTATCAGAAAATCTTATTCCCACCATGGCATTTTTAGAAAATTTAGGTGTGGACAAGAGACAATGGGCAAAAGTTATATACCGCTTCCCAGCACTTCTCACTTACAGCACACAAAAGGTTGAGGTGACCATAAATTTCCTTCAGGAGATGGGCCTCTCATCCGAACACATTGGTAAGATTCTAACTCGTTGCCCAAACATCATAAGTTACAGTGTAGAGGAGAAACTACGGCCTACTGCTGAGTACTTTGGTGCTTTGGGTGTTGATGTGGCTAATCTTCTTTACCGATGTCCACAGGCTTTTGGTCTTAGTCTTGAAACCAATTTGAAGCCTGTCGTACGGTTCTTCTTAGAAAGGGGTTACAGCATGAAGGAAATAGGGTCTATGATATCTAGATATGGGGCATTATGCACTTTTAGCTTGGAAGAGAATTTGGTGCCGAAGTGGGAATTCTTTTTGACAATGGATTACTCCACTGAGGAACTTGTCAAATTTCCACAGTATTTTGGTTACAGCTTGGAAGCAAGGATAAAACCAAGGTACGCATTGGTGAAGGAGTCTGGAGCCAAGTTGTTACTAAACCAGATATTATCCTTATCCTATGGCGACTTTGATAAGATTTTGAAAAAGAAAATAAAGAAAATGCTGTCTCAAAAGCCAGTGGATGATACAATTTAGTATTAAATATCCTTGATCTGGACTGAAGCAATGAGATTCATGTAGATAATATGGCAATTTCAAGTGCTCATTTCAGAAGGATAAAGAGGTGGTATAACTGCCTAGTCAAGACGTATATGATGTTGTTCTGGGCATACTATTAAAAGAACACATGTATTTACTAGGGCACTTATCATGGGCAAATTGTTGAATTTTGAACAGGGTGAATGATCTTGACATTCTTGGCACAAATGCGTTAAGAAAACCAGGCATGGAAAGAATGTTAGGGGCACTAGCATAGCGGTCCAGCACATTTAGATCAACAACTTCCTGAATTACGGTCATGAGCTTCTGGCTACAGCTTTCTCTTGAACAGGGCATCTTGAAGGTCCATGGAAGCACGGCTCCGTTTGTATCGGCCAAACCTGGAGACAACCTAGTTTCTTTTCCACAATGTGACACGTTTCCGTGCTATATAAACTTTTTTATTTTACTTGACTCTTGCAGTGTCTTAGTTTTGCCTGTATAAATGCTGACCATATACCCAAGTAGCGATTGTGTTTGTAATGTCGGAAACAGAACTCTCATAATGTTTCAAATGCAGTATTACCAGCTGCGATTTTTTTAATCTTGTTTAGTCTGATGGTGTTATCAGATGACCTCTTCTTATGCGTGCTATTGAATGTATTGGATTCACAAGGTGTAGCTGCTAGCAGAATGCAACCTATCAAATATCGACATCCAGGGATCGGAGGGTATTAGAATGTAAGTCTTCACGTCAGTTTGCATTATGTTAGAGCGACCCTACATTGGACAACTTTTCCTTCTAAATGGCTGCTAAAGCTTCCACTTAGTATTCTGGAAAATGAGCTTCTGAGTGTCAAAGCTCCCTCCTTTTTTTTCCTGCCTAATTTGGCATACGTAAAAGCTCTAAAACATGCGATACAGAAATGGCAGCTCCACGTCGGTAACTGTGCACAGCACTCACCAAAACCACCAGATTGCCTGAACCAATTTGGGTGAGTGGCTTCTGTGAATCTGGCGTTTCTTTTAACGTTTACTGTATGTGATTCTTGGAGGAATGACTGTAATATTTTTAATTAATAAATTTTATAAAATTTTAGGAGTTGTTTAGTATTATTATTGGTTTTGATTTTTGTATTTTTATATTATTTTTAATTTTTGTGCTATTTTTTATTTTTATATTATATTAATATATTAATTTTATTTTTATATTTAAAAAATAAAAAAAAAATAAAATTAAAAAATAAAATAAAACCAAACAATCCCATCTGAAAGCGGATAATACGTGGAGAACGAAGAATATGGGCTAGTTCCTAACCCAAATCCAAAAGCTAAGTTGTTACAATTAATCTGGGCAGCCCAAATTTTGGACCTTTACCTAAAACCCGTGGCAGAGTTGCCTTGTCTATCTTTCTCCGGAGCAGTGCCACTTCAAAGTTTCGACGTTAAAATCCTGAATCTAGCAACCCCTTTGAATCTGTTTCATGTGTTTGTTTGCATAAGTAACTTGTATAATTATGGGGTGCTTACTTAGGTGAGTGATTTTTATTTTTTTTTTTGTTGCGGAGACGGGACACTGGTTAGAGAATAGGGAAAAGGTTACATAAAATGGCAACTCAAGCAGCTACATCCTTTAACATGAGGGTACGTTTTCTGTCGAAACTCTAAGTACCCTTCTCAGGATGTTCAGTTTTCTAGTTTTGCTCGAATTTCTTTACATGTTAAGCTCGATGTTGATGATAATTCATGCTTCCATTCGATGCAGGCGAACTGTTTGTTAATTTTATTAAACGACTTACTCTTGTTTTTTTACTGGCTGCAACTTTTCATCTTTTGGTTATTGATTTATCTAATTGTTTAAATAGAGCTTCTGAGCTCCTGCCCGTCATGTGGTGGTTATTGTGTAAGTCTTGTGGTTTATAGTACGAAGTCTTTTACTTGATAGTTTACGTTATAATTTGATTAGGGAAATTGGAAATGTGTATTGCTCGTTTTTCAGTTGTTTTATTTCTCGATGGTTGACACTTAGTTAAAGTGACTTTTTTTGGTTTGCAGAAAGCACTTGCTGGCCTAAGACGTATAAATCTTGAAGGTCTGCGGTGGAGAGTATTTGATGCCAAAGGCCAAGTAGGATCTAGTTCTCCTTCAAAGACACTATCTTTTACAATATTCTATGGATTTGTAGCGTAGAAATTGCATCTTCTGTCATCAAAGTCATCTATGAAAACTTATTATCGATTCCCTTGTATTTTTCGTGGCTTTCTCAATGTTGATCATAATTATCACTATCATTTGGGAGGATACTGAGGTGAGTCTGTAAGTTTTCCCACGAGAAGCTACTTTTAAATGCTCATTGGCTAAGGCGACATTGCAATGAAACAATTTTCTTTTTTGCACTTCTCTTTAGGAGTTAAAGAGCTTGAAATGTTTGAGGTAACATTTTCTTTTCTGGGTTCAAGCTCAAGATTTAAAAGTTGATCCTTTTTCCCTTGAAGGTCCTTGGAAGGTTGGCATCCCAAATATCTATAGTTCTTCAAGGCAAGGATAAGCCAACCTATGCCCCGAATCGTGATGACGGGGATATGTGCATCGTGCTTAATGCAAAGGATGTGAGTGTCACTGGAAGAAAAATGACAGACAAATTCTATCACTGGCATACGGGGCAAGTATCACCTTTCTTGCTATCACTTGCACACATGGTCATAAGTAAAAAAATACAATGCACAAACATGTATGCGATAGAAACTACCTGCTCTGGTTAATTATATTTTTAACCAAACCTTTGGAAAACTGAATGCTTTCCAAATTTGTTTTGATGACCATACCGGAGCAGCTACATATTTGAGCATTTTGACTTTTTTATTACTAAAGATTCAATTGCCATTTTTGTTGAAGAAATGATAAAATTGTATAATAGAAAAACTCCCGCTAAATGCCCAGGTGTCAAATTGAGCTTATGCTTAACTTTAATCCTGCCATATTGGAGTCTCAATTTTTTATACACTATCACTGGTCATTTTCTGATGTCGTATCAAATGTTACGTACAGTTATGTGGGCCACCTTAAAGAAAGGAGTTTAAAGGACCAGATGGCCAAAGACCCTACTGAAGTCATTCGGAAAGCTGTCCTACGTATGCTTCCAAGAAATAAATTACGAGATGTGAGTGATATACCATTCACTTTATATTTGCTTAAAACATTACTTGTTCTTGCATTTTGACTTTCTTGTGATGTAGGTTGATGGGTCTGTTTAGGTCTTCATTGCTTCAGTCATCCCTTTCAATTCAATGCCCCATATGCGTCCATTAAGTCTATTATTGACCTTTGCTGGCCTGGCGTGTAACTTAGCTTGTAATCTTGTTTCTTTTATGTTAAATGGTTTAGTCATCTTGGCAAAAGTTGAAAAAAGAAGAAAAAGAGCGCCATAGGTATACGTTGTTCAGAAAATTGAAAATCGTATAAGCATTTGGCATATTGGATTTGATAAATGATATTTTCCTTGTTTATTGGTTTCAAGTATTACATAAGGTGCATCACTTGGTTACACATGGCCTTAACAGTTGGTAAACACTTTTCTTGTTACATCTTTTTTGAGAAAGAGATTTAACTTTTGTATGAGACAGTGCAGTAACTTATCAGCAATTGCAATTAGGATCCAGCTCTCTTGTTGTTTATATGAGGAGTTCTCCATGCATAGCTTTTTTTGAATTTGTATGTATCTTGAAAATTTTCTTCGGTGTTCTACCTGCTTGAAGGAGTACATATGTAGTTAACTGAAAGCATAATCCATTGTTTCTGAGTTTATGGAATTGTGCGCTATAATAAAATTGCATTGTGGTGTGGATTTACTTTGTGTAGGACAGAGATCGAAAATTGAGGATTTTTGCTAATGATGACCACCCGTTTGGTGATCGACCTCTTGAGTCATATTTGATGCCCCCCAGAAATGTACGGGA
The DNA here is from genome assembly GCA_028565735.1 of Pinacopodium congolense. NCBI lineage: Eukaryota > Viridiplantae > Streptophyta > Magnoliopsida > Malpighiales > Erythroxylaceae > Pinacopodium > Pinacopodium congolense. The sequence goes on from JAOXYD010000008.1 coordinate 8,904,433, forward strand.
AATGCGACCGCGAGCTAGAAGAGCCATGGTTCGAGCTCAAAAAAAGGCTGAACAGCAGCAGGATGGTACTAATGATGCAAGCAAGACAAAAAAGAAAGAAGCTGGGGCTTAAGGCAAGGTTACAAGTATGGCATCTGATTTGCGTCTCTTCCAAGCTTACCTTCTCTACGAGGACATCATAATACTGCCATGGATCTGAGATCCATGAAAAAAACTATTCGGGGATGACTGCTGTTTGGCAGGACAGTGTGGTTTCTTGCTCGTAGAAATTCCTTTTAGTCGCTTTATGGACATTTCATCAAGAAATTTTGAACTTCTGATCTGTACTCAAGCAGGGATGCGTTTCAAGTTCATATAAGGTCCTTCTTGTTAATTCTAACTTAAAAAATGAAGAGTGGTTGTCAACCGTTCAAATAAATGCTACAACATACAGATATACCTAAAAAAGGGTTAAAATGGGAATGAATCTTGCTTGGGGCTGAAATATGCGGAATGAAGCTCTGGTCTAGATACCAAGTGATAAGACGCATTAAAGTCAGTGTAAGCGCATAGCAAAAACATAAGCAGCAGCATTAGTTGCTTTGGCATTTCGTTTTGAGTTAAGATTGATCTTTGTTTGATACATAATGTACAAACCAGGACAAAAGTGCATTAACAAGAAGAAAAAAAAAAACAAAAATACCTCAATTCTAATCTTATAAAACTCTGTTCTGGTTATCAGAAACATAAGGGAATAACAAAAATTCTATTCACTTGATGATCCATCATTATCATCTTCAGGTTCCTTCACAATCTTATGTGGGAGGCTCCTCCGAACTCCTCCAATCACAGATCATCATGATGAATCATTTCCACTAGCACAGGATCGAATTGAGAGCAACACCTAAGAAAACAAAAGTTCAATAAACATGAATACCAGCAACATTACAAAAGGAACCTGGACTTATTTACAAGGTTCCACAAGTTAAAAAGTCAAATATAGAGAAAATATCCTTCTCATGCCAATACAACCGCCTCAAAGATCTCAAGTCTACCATAAGTGCGATAAGAAGCGTTCTACTAGATCTAGGACTAGGAACAGAACTTGGATACGGTGACCCTGGCGTATAGGTAAAATAAGGGAAATGAAAAGAGCAGTAAAAAATTTACAAATGCAAAATACTCAAGCTAGAAGTAGACCAAGCTCATGCAAATTACCTTGGGGAGTGTATCTCCGGCCAAAACTATGCATGCCAACATAGTTTGCTTTAACCGCACCATTATTTGTACACCAATAGAGTGGGGAGGTTACGATCCGGGTAGTTCAGTATACAATCTGTAGATATAATTTTAACAAGTTTGGTGGCAGCATATCTGTTTGCCAATTCTTCCACGCACTATCTGCAAGTGCAAAATCGAAAACAAATACAAGCAAGCTCAACTAAGCTCAGACATCTTCAAGTCACACAGTGTACCAGAAAGTAACCTTCTTTGTACAGAATCACAACAACCCACACATCAGGACGAGCTTGAGAAACCTCTCTTACAAAATCAGACCCCTATATTGGCATGACTGCTCCGAATTTTGGAGCCTTAGCTGCATTCCTTATCTCGGCCGCCCTCTTCTTCCTATCTTAACACATACAAGCACATTACACACGCCGATGTATTATAAAACCATTCAAATTCATTTCCAGATGAATTCCACATTCTACTTTCTTTCATTCGAGTTAATCTGCTGTATCATTCACGCTCTCACTGTTTCCGTGACTCGGCTTTTGGACTCCACTTTTGCTTCCTCCGAGTTTTTAGGATCCTTTTTCTTCATGGGCTTTATGGGCCGGATTAACTGTTCTCCAAATCAAAGGCCTGGTCTCCATTCACTAACCTAGGCCAATAGTTGGGCTGAAGTAGACAAATTCTTGACATAATTAAAATATACTTTTCGTAAAAATTTCGATTCTGTCGCTATTTTCTCTGCACTTCTCTGCATGTCTGCTTCTTATTGATTACTTTGTCTTGATTTATCCATTAGTGGAAAGCTCAAGAAAGAAGAAGAAAAAGAAGAATGAATACAGTAGAATCGCTAGTGACGCAAATCCAGGGGCTATCGAGTAGCTCTTCCGATCTGTCTGCACTACACAATTACCTGAAGCAAGCTGAGGACTCGCTCCGTTCTGAGTTGTCTCGGTTACATCCTTTTCTCCACCAGCTAGACCCTTCTGTCCATTCTCTTGGTTACCTCTACATTCTGTATGCTTCCTTTTCTTTTGCTCTTTAAAGTGTTATGGTTTTCATCTGTTACACTTGTATGGTTTAGGGTTTGCTTGCTTTTGTTCTTGTTCATAATTCTACGGGTTGTCTCACTTTTCTTGTTTTGGGAAGTGGGGTTGTGGTTATTTGTTATGCCTAACTCGTGGGATTGTTTGATTGTGGAGAAAACAAAACGTGAGGATTACAAATTCATTTTGTACTTTTTAGTGGTGAAAATAAGAAAGAATGTGATTTAATGTATTCCAGTGAGTATGTAATATATGTGTGTGTGCGTTTAGTGAAACTTTGGGATTGGAAAGATGAAAGAAGTAGGATTGTTCAAATTATGTTGACTATTCCTTTTGGCAGCGACGCATGTACATCCAGTCCTGTTTGGGGAGAGCAAAGTGATATGTTAGTCTCCACCGTGGCCAGATTTATTACTTGCTGTGCTGCAGAGCAGATAAGAATGGCGCCAGATCTGTGTACTTTTCTCTTTCTTGGAAATTAAATAATTTTGAATATCAAATGTTTGAATATGAATATGGTTCATGGCTCCCTTGGTAATTACATTTTGCGTTTGCAGTCATTAATGTTTGTAAGAGGTTCAAAGAGCAAGTTATGCTGCTTGAGGCACCTATCCGGGGAGTGGCTCCATTGCTAGCAGCTGCACGAAAGGTTCAGCTATCCTCTGAACATTTGACTCCGCTGCATCCAGATTTCCTTCAACTTTGTTTGTTGGCCAAATGTTATAAAGCTGGCATTTCCATTCTAGAGGATGATATCTTTGAGGTTGATCAACCCAGAGATTTTTTCCTGTATTGTTATTATGGGTAAGTTGCTTTTGCAGCTCGCTGATCGTATTTATGGAATCTCATAATATCACTGCATTTTGCTAATATGATTTTCTTCTGAAGATCTTCGTCTTTTTCTAGATAATTGCTGTTTTATTGACTGACTTTTTATTTATGTATTACATATATGTGTGTGTGTGTGTGTGTGATATGATATGATATGGTATATGCTCTAGATTGCAATTTTGGTTAAATTCTTAGTGACTTGAGTGTTATTCAGATTTATACCTATCAATTGGGATACATTTCTGTGGCAAGCTCTAGATTTTTATTAGTTTTCCTTTATTGAGTTTAGATATGCCTGAATTTGTATTAGTTACAATGTGTGGAGCCATAAAAAAAAAGGCAAGCATAGCCTAGGTATAGGAGTACAATTTGCCAAGAAACAGTAGTATGACTAGTACAGTAGAGATGATTTTATTGTATTTGTAAATTTTGTTCTTCATCACTTTCTATGTTGGAAAATTCTTACTTCAGTTTTTGATATTACAGGGGGATGATATGCATTGGGCAAAAGCGTTTTCAGAAAGCGTTGGAGCTTCTACACAATGTATGCCGCTACTTGACCCCTAGTTGAGCTTTTTGATCATCTGACAATGAAATAGCCATTTGATATATTACTGATCCTTATTTTCTCATCTCAGGTTGTGACTGCCCCTATGTCTACCATAAATGCTATAGCTGTTGAGGCATACAAAAAATATGTGTTGGTTTCCCTCATTCAACATGGACATGTATGTTCGATAATTTTCTTATTATTGATGGATTTTCCCTTGAATTCATTTCTCTTTTGAGACTAAGTATAACGGGACCTGAATGTTCTTGTGGTTGCAGTTCTCTACCAGTCTCCCAAAGTACACATCTTCAGCTGCCCAGAGGAATTTAAAGAATTTTTGCCAGGTGCTTATGATAATAACGTCAAATGTTTTGTTCATGTATTTGTCAGTTGGGATCAATTAGTGGGAATATTCATTACCGGCCTTTTTGATAGTTGTGTAGCTAGGGATAACTGCAAAGAGGTTCTAGTGTAATGTTCGAACTTATTTGACTGTAACCTATTAGCCACCACATCATGGACAAGTTTCTAACCAGAAATTCATCTCTTGTTGCAAGTTTGCTGTGGTCGAATTTTTAACCTACAAAAATGAACCGACCTTTTGTTGTTTTCTCAGACAATGATAATTTTTGTTTGTAATCCTTTTTATTACTTTTGATGATTTTGGTTGAGCCCTTTAATAGAGTACTTTGTTCCTTGAGCAGCCATATATTGAATTGGCTACAAGTTATGGCAGTGGAAAAATTTCAGAGCTGGAATCATTTGTTCAGACAAACAGGGAGAAGTTTGAAAGTGTGAGGCCTATATCACATCTTTGAGATTACATTTTAGAATGATATTTCTGGGTCCCTTCTGTCTTCTTAAAAGGGCTTTGGTTCCTTTTCAGGATAAAAATCTTGGACTGGTGAAACAGGTTGTATCGTCCATGTATAAAAGAAATATCCAGAGATTGACTCAAACTTATTTGACTCTTTCCCTCCAAGATATAGCCAACACGGTGCAACTCAGTAGTCCTAAGGAGGCAGAAATGCATGTACTTCAAATGGTATTTCCTTCTGCTGTTCTTTTTTTTCCTTGTAATTTTCTATTGGTTTGCTTGAAAAATGCTAAGAATTCATAGTCTGAACCAATTAAGGTGAAAAAAAGATAATCAAATATTAGGTACCTAAGGTATGATACTATTTGGTACCTAAGGTATGATGATTCTATTTGATGTTTTAGATTCAAGATGGTGAGATATATGCAACTATCAACCAGAAAGATGGTATGGTTAGATTCTTGGAGGATCCTGAGCAATATAAAACTTGTGAGATGATTGAGCGTATCGACTCCTCAATTCAGAGGTATGGCCACTTTCAGTTTTCTCTCTTCAATTATGCCCTTCAACTTTGATAAGAAATTTTGAGGTTGATACCGCGTATGACTTTAGGATTCTTAGTTCTGTTACTATCACTGAAGTTTGTAATTTATCTAAAACAAAGAGAAAGCTTTTAGATGTTATGGTAGGTGAAGTACAACTAGTTACATGGTATATGTTATTTTCACATTAGATGCATCTACTATTTGCATATTCTATGTGGTTCTATAGGACGTGTAATTTTACTGTCATTTAACAGATGGGATATTGATTGTTAATTTTTTGACTCTGCTATTGCAAGATTGAAAGTACCTGTTTATTTACCCTTTCTTGTTTGTTCAATCTTCCAGATTCATGATACTGTCAAAAAAGCTGACTGCAATGGACGAGCTAATGTCCTGTGATCCTTCTTACCTAGCAAAGGTGAACATGTTTTCTTTTTGTAATGTTCACTAGATGAGGGTAATCAGGGACTGGCCGAGCACTAATCACATGGATGTTTCCATATACATAGCAGGCTGGGAGGGAGCGTCAGAGATTTGACTTGGATGACTTTGACCCTGTTCCTCAGAAATTCAACCTATGAAGAAGTGTCAAGCTTGCACTTTAGTAGATGTAAGGGTGAGGATGTTTGTAGGTGGCAACCTTTTCTGGTTTTACGGCCTCCATGTTCAAAGAAAGGGATGTTGCCTTAAGGGAAATGGATACATGCAAATAACTTCTGTTTTCGACCAGTCGACTGTCTTGAAAACATAGTTCAATTCATTTATTTCTTTTCAAATTAATGCATCAGGCCTTCCTCATTCGGTCTCCATCTTATTCTCATAATTTGTTTTAGGGACAAGCGGGCTAGGTCCTTACTAAGCAACTGGGCATGAAGTTACATTTGCAGCAGTTTGGTATTACATATTGACTGGTGGTATCAATATAAAGTTGCATGTGAAATGGCAACGAACCTAGAAGGCGTATGTAATTGGTGAAATAGTGTGTTCATATTGTTTCTGCAGAACTTGAACGTGTTTAGCATTTACACTGCCTTGCACGCATTGCAGGTGATAATATTGGCATTTAGAGAATAGAATTCTTATATAATTAAGGCTGGCGAAGTTACCATATGCACAATTTGAATACAAAGTAAAAACCCTAATGTAAGCATATGAGAGTATAATAGCAACAATTGGTAAACCATACCAGTGCAGCTTAATATGTTTGTGAAGAGCTCTTGCAATCTGTTTAATCCAAAGAATTGGATCCATCAGAGTGTAACAGGCAGCCAATGGAGAAAATGTTTCGGGACAACACATTTATCGAGACTCAGTAACGAAAAAAATCAAAATATTGGCCAGTACAAGATTTACAATGGGGATATTCCAACAAGAAAACAGGGAAAAAAAAAAAGAACATAATGCAAAATTTCCTTACTTACACAATTCCAACGTATTTTAAAATTAGATACACAAGAATACAGAGTAATGCCTTATCATGCCTTCCCCTTCCGAGAGAAAACTATGAGCAATGAGTCTTGCAATTCTTTCTTTGCATAGCAGGTGCCCACTATTGGAGTACAGCCATTTGAAGAGCTATATGCTTAACCTCCTCTGCTATCATCTTGGATGAAGTTGCAGGTTCTTTAGGTTTATCATCTTCCTATTGGACTCACGCGCAACAGATTTTTGAAATGGAATGAAGAGGCAAGAAGAAAAAAAGAATACTATAATATTTTCTCTGCCCATCTTGATCAGAGTTTTATTTATATAGAAATGTCTGTAATATAATTAACACCTTAATTGTTAATTAGGGGGCTTTCATTTGGGACTATTCATTAGCCCCCTTTTCACATGGGAGAGGATAATTTTGTAAAATTCCATGTGAGAGGGGGGCAATGAAGAGCCTCCAAATGGGACCCCTTGTAACACCCTAGGACACTTGTCCTTAAAGAAATCAATGCAAGACCACCCAATAGACACTTGTCTTCACCATAAACACTTTAGGGACACTTGACATTACATGTAGCAAGTAATGGTCTGCATCAAACAGCTTCTAAGCTAACTCATGCATGATTCATTATATATAGACGAACTATGCATTTAGAATATGCAAATGTAAAAAACAAGATTAGATGTCTTGGGTTCTGGAAGCTTCTTCAAGTCTAGCAAGAAGAGTATGTTTATATACATTTAGTTATGTTTGCATATCCATTTGCTCCTTAGTTTTCATAAGATTATTTTCTTTGATTCAGACAATAGATCTTAATAACAAGTGTTTTATCAATTTATAGGTACAGAAGACAGATTAGGAGAGTAGATTGAGTTAGAAAAAAAAATAGTAATTTGAGAACTTAGGTAAGGATAACCTGAGCCTATATTCTTATATTTGTATGATGTATACTTGTGTGTTACCTATAAACTTATGTTTTATTGATTTATAAAATGTATTCTTGCATATTTAATGTAATGTTTGTATACAAAACGTAATGGATAACCAAATCTATGTATTGGTAAATAGATATGAGTCTAAGAAGCAAGTAGATAAGAAATGATAAACTAATATGTAATGACAGTACTGATATCTATTATAAGTTTTATGATGACTAAGAAATTGAGAAAAGTGACATTCATATTTTTTAATGTTAAATAGCATGTGACGTTGATATGTTTTAGTTGTTATATTGATTTATTATAGATTGAGATAAAACACTATAATAGATTAATGACTTTCTTAGGATAGGCTATATTCGATAGTCTTTGATATTACTGAGTTATCGAGTTTTGAGTGAGATGTGGTCAGGTATCTGTCCGTGGAACAGGTACCGGGGCATCCTAAGTACCAGAGATGTCCTGTGTCGATGACTAGGTATCGAAGTAGTACCGGAGTGATCTCGAATCCCGATGATATCCTGTATCGATAGTTAGGTACCAGAGTGGTACCGGAGTACTAACTGTGAATGAGCGAGAGAGGTGCCCTGTGCTAATATACATATGCGTGATTTTTTTTCCACATAGTGATAAGATATTAATGATGAAAACTGGTAGACCATTGAATATAGACCTTCTAGATTTAGCAAGGTTCAGAATAAGACAATAAATGGTAATGATAATAAAAATGAGAATAAATAATATTGTGGATCTTGATTGAATGTTTCTGATATATTGTGGATCTTGATTGAATGTTTTTGATATACTGTATATCGTTTATACACGTTGGTATAGTTGATATTTTATATGTTTATCGTATATTGAGATATTGATAAATAAGGGTACGGTTAGGTGACCCTTACTGAATTGACAGCTCATCTATTGCCATTAATTTTTCAAGTGATAGAGTGAGTGGTGATAACTCTAGTACTTGAGATTGATTTGTGGAGGTTAAGTGGGCCAAGTAGCATAGGATTTATATAGTTGTTTTGTCTTTGACTGTTTGTATCTATATACTGTTGCGTGTTATATTTTAGGTTATATAGACAGACTTTTGAGACTACTAGTTATTGTTTACAACTTTATTAACAGAAATGTTCCATAATTGTTCTTTGTAATTTTCTTATGACGTTAATGATGATATTAAAGATAGGGAGTGCTACACCCTTAGTCTTCTCCTATAATTAATTATAACCTCTTATACACGTCATATCTCTTATACACGTCATATTTGTTTTTTACCTGTAAAAAGAAAATCTCTAAATATTTTTAAATTGTATAGTCATTCAATCGTATGGGTTTTTCAAGATTTGTGAGTTTTTGTGTGATAGTTCGCGTCAATACCCCATTTTGCTATCGCAACCTTATCCTCAAGGTTGTAAGAAGGGAAATCCTTCACAAGATCAGTGAAATCTTCCCAAGTGGCTTTAAAGGTTGGTTAAGACTCCTATCGTATGAGGAACTAGCGTACAAGAGCATTGTATCGTATGATTGTGCGATTCTGAAGGAATTTTGCGAGCATTAAAAGAGGCTGGGAATCTAAAAAATCCAGTAAGAAGAGGGGTGTGCTGATTATGAGGTTTTCCAAGGCATTTCTTAAGCAATGGGACATGAAAAACATCAAATAATTTTGCCTTAAGCAGTAAAAACAAGCAATAAGCGACACGATGAATACATTCAACAACTTGGAAGGGACCATAAAAGTGACATGATAATTTGTTAGATTAGTGGTGGGCAAGTGTTAATTGGCGATAAGGTTGAAGCTTCAAAAGACCCAATCACCCATGAAAAATTTTATGCCTAAGCAATAGGCATTAGCTAGATTACTCATATGAAGTTGAGTGTGTTGCAAATTGATGTGTAGTTAAGATAAGATAGTTTGATGAGGCTATAAAAGTTCATCTAAGGAGGCCATTGAAGCGTTGTCGTCTATATAACCACACAAGATAGGAGGAGGTTGACCATAAACAGCTTCATATGGGGTCATTTGTATGATGGAGTGGAAGGCAATGTTATAGCTATATTCTACCCAAGGAAGATAAGAGACTTACGATTTTGGATTGTTTGCAGTGAAAGCATGGAAATAGTATTTGAGATAGCAGTAGAGGACCTCAATTTGACCTTTTGTTTACAAGTGGTAGCACTACTAGTTGCCACAATAGTACCTTTCAATTTGAATGAATCCTACAAGAACCGACTCATAAAAAAAGGGTCTCTGTCTGAGACGATCATAAAGGGAAGGTTGTATAATTTGATAGCATCCTTAATAAAGATGTCAGCGACAGTGGAGGAAGTATAGGGAAAAGAGAAGGGTGGAAAAATGTGATTGCTTAGAGAGCCGGTCAACAACTACTAAAACGATAAACGTACCATTTGATGGAGGAAGATGAGTAATAAAATCCAAGGATATAAGAATCCCAAATCTTACCAAGGATAAGAAGGGGCTACAAGGTCTTTAAGGTGTACGATTGAAGGGTTTAACCTATTAACAAGTAGAGCATTTTTGTATAAATTTAGAGACGGATTTACATATGAAGGGTCAATAAAATTGGGTAGCAAGTCATGTTAAAGTCTTTTGTGTCCCAACATGACCACTAATTGGGGAGTTATGGAATTCATACAAGAGTAAATGGTGGTAAACAGAGACAATAGGAACAAAAATGTGATTCTTGTACAGGACTAACCCATCAATAACTGAGTAGTTAGGATAAGGAGTAGGGTTAGACTCTATAAAGGTAACTAAAGAGGCGGACTCTGACTGTATTTTATAGAATTTACGAAGACCTTCTAGTATATTAGGTAGTGGTTTAGAGATAAAGGAATGTAGTGTAGTTGAGGAAACTCATGATAAAGCATCCATAGGTTGATTAATTGACCCTGATTTATAGATGATGTCAAAATCATACCCCAAAAACTTGGTAATCCATTTTTGTTGAGGTGGTATTTGTACCATTTGAGTAGTGAGGGACTTTAGGTTCGGTTATGTCATACATTTCCCATTCATAATTGGAAGCAGATTGAAGGTAAGGTCACATCTATTTATTGAAGTAGGTGATGGGATGACTATATTGTGTTAGTACTGCACCTATAGAAGTCCCAAAAGCATCTATCTATAACAAGAAAAGAACTATGAAATTAGGTCAGGCTAAGGTTGGAGTGTGATAAAGAACTACCTTAAGAGTAGTGAAAGTAGCTTTGGCTTCAATGATCTATATGAAGGATTGTTTAGATAAGAGGTTTGTTTACTTTATTATCTACAATTGCAGATCATTTACATATCTGATACTGGCTTACAACTATGGTCACTTCTAGATTCTAGTTAATGGATACGTCTAATGAAAATAGCTAGTAAATGGTGACATTATGACTAGTGCTATACTAATGTTTCCCTAACACACATGGACCGTAATCCCACCCAAACGTGTAGGCATACTTAGTGAGGGCGTTATAACACGATACATTATAGAAAATGTTTGTATATGTTTGGCACGGTGGAATGTTATTGGACGAAAGCGACAACCAAATGACGATGACACCCCTTCTCAGCAACGAAAAATAATTCCTAAAATTATAAAATTT
>JAOXYD010000008.1:8920971-8941272 GCA_028565735.1 Pinacopodium congolense
CTCACTTTCAGCTTCCATCTCAAGTAAATCCACGGGGCTTGTTCATATAGCCCTCTTTTTTGGGAAAGGGATTGAATCATTCAAGGATTTTAGCTGGAATGTCCGCTCCTATGACCAAGAATCTCTAACCAAAGGAAGGTGGGGAAAGGGATCAAACAGATTGAGCCTTAGCTTCAGGTTGAACATCCCTTCTCAGAAGTACTTTGCCCTTACTAAGCCTAAACCATTCCTTTTCGTTTGGAATTTTAAATTAAATATGGAATCACGCCTTATCAAATTTAATCGAAAGAGCTATTCTTTTTCCCGAGACTGGGAAGTTTAAAGCCAGAAAGAAAGTCATGTACGCGGTTCAGTTCTAGCATACCTACTGAAAAAGAAGTCATGCCTCATTCTTATTGATGTAGATGGGCAATCACCAATGGCTGAAATGGTGGAGAAGAAGTTTGCTGGTAGAGTTGAGAAGTCTGCGAGGCATTTTTTACATGAGGAGGTACTAGCTAATTGAACACCAGATAAGAGTAGGTGGGAACTACTTGCAGTGCTTATTAATTCTTACTGTGAGGCTTGCCCCTTGGTGACCCACGTAGCTCACTCTTAGTCTTTCTCCTTACTTCTTTCTTATTGTTTCTAACTTCTTTGATGCTTCGACTAAACGATCCAAAATTATCCCCTTTCAGATTCCGACATTAATTTGTTTTCTAATAATAAGGAGGTCATTGAAATTACTTGAAGTCTTTCCAATCATTTTATCATAGTAGGGAGCCCAGAAAGTGTTGAGGAAGGTTACCACCATTTCTTTGTTCGTGAGAGGGGGTTGGACTTGTGCTGCCGTATCTTTCCATCATTGTGCATCTTACTTGCAAGTCTAAGTATTCTTCCTTTTCATATTCTAAAGATCCATTCTAGTAGGAGCCATTTCCATAACATATTTTTACTAAGCTAGGAAGCACTGGCTAATCTTTCAGCTTATTGAAAAGAACCCGTTCGTGCACCTTACCCAAGGTTCACTCACTAGAAAGATCTTTGTTTATATGTCCTAAGGTATCATTTAATCAATTACCTTTACCATAAGAACGCATAGTCATAATGCAAAGTCCTCTCAGATGCCAAGGGAAAATTGGACAGGTTTTCCAAAAGTTTTTTCACAAAGAGCAGTTCATAGCTCGTGGAAAGATATTTTTCATTTATAACATAGGATGTAGCCAAAACCCCACTAGACTAGGTAGGTGGATGTGCAATACAACCTCTTTCTCTAATTTTTCTAACAAGCTCAATTAGCAAAGACAGAGATGAGACTTCCCTTCACCTATCAGTAGAGCAAACCCTTTCCTCAAAGCAAGAACAATGTCAATTCCCATTCTCATTCCTTATAAGCCCACAACTTTCCTAACAATTGTATTTGAGTCTATTCACTCATCACTTTACTAAGGCTGAGTAAGTTATTATTTATACCAGACTCCCAATGGGGAGACCTTAGACTAAACTTAAACCTAGACTCTTTTAATATCTATGAGTTATCATGAATTCTTTTCGGTGTTTAAGCCCAGCTTTCAAGTAAACAAATTGGATTCGAGCAGCTCATACATTTGCTGGTAAAGCACATCCTAGTTACAACCCTTAAGCGACCAAAACCTTCTCATATTATCCACATAAAATAAACAAAGTCAAAGTGGGAATTTCTTTTCATAGTCTATAAAGTGAGCTAGTTAAGTGCCTTTAATTGAAAGCAAGAGTGAAGTGGTCACAAGAATAAGGCTCAAAGTTCTTCCTTCACCAAACCTACAAAAACCCCTGCTTTAAGGAAAGTCAAAGAAAGTTCACTCGAACTAGTGTTAATCAATTCTATGCACCACAAAGAAAAGATCTATCTATCATAAACTGAATTCCACCCATTCTCGGTGACTGAACTCGAGTCTTTCCAGAAAAAATGTTTAATTTTGAAATTCATAGCTTCAGCTTAGGGGAATTGTTCATTATCCTTAAATTCTTACTAGTTTTCAAAAATACAATTAGGGGTTTGGGACGATGCAGTTTACAAAGATAGGCCTACTTCTTGGCCACTATAGAAGGACCACTCGGGAACAAGGAAGGATCCATGCACCATTTTTGAAGTCCAAGCAAAGTCATTTCCCATGCCTTTCAAAGAAAGCAAGCCAACCCAATGAATGATAGTTATGGTTTAATGATGGGGCAAAGGATCAACAAAAAATCTCATAGAATGAGCACCTTTTCCACCCTTTACAGAAGCTGGAGAAGCTCTTGTTGTGTTTGTACTAGATTCATAGAGCAACTAAGCTAAGATTGGCGTTTCAAGTTTACAAATAAGAGGAAGGAAGTCAGCTTTGGAAATGCTTCCGAGTGAATCGATCCTAATAACCTAAAGCAAAGGGGCTCACTCTCTAGAAGCACGAGTACGAGGCTTTGAAACCTCAAAAGGCTACTCCTTAGAGAATCAGTTATCCCATGTTATTGTATAACTTGGTATGAAAAAAGTAGTTAGGATCAATCTTCTTCACAGTGTCCTTTTGCAAATGCTCTAAGAGCGGCATCTACATGATTATAAAGTAGTGACGAAGGGTCTGACAAAAGTGCTAACATAGAAAGAGCAGAAATGGTGACAACAACCTTGTTGATAAGAGCTTATCTTGCATTTTATGCATCTTATTTTCTACTGGATGTCACTTCCCTCCTTATCCAGTTCAAGCCTAATGAGAGAGAGTTGCTCTAGAGGAAGATACAAATTCTCAACCCCCTTCGCTCAATGATCTCTATAAATATCTGACTCTCATTTATCTTTCGATGAGAAATACAATGGAGAAGGATGAACCTTGTATACTAAGCGAAAGGTGAACGAAAAAAAAGAAGATACAACCTTCCCATGTGTCTAAATTGATTGTTAAGTTGGTGACTCCTTAAAAGAAGCAAGTATATACAGTGCATTATGATTTAACTTCTACAATGATAGCTTTCCTTATATATTTCTTCTACTTTGCCTATCACAGTAAACAAATCTCCCCAGTAATGTTATTGCTACAACCCCATTAATTCAACCGGTATTATTCCGCTTCCCCAACTTCTACAATAAAAATATGAAATTTCAACATCACACATATTACAACAATCATTAACAATTCTTCTGTAAGAAACACAAAACTCTTAATAAATATTAGAAATAAGATCATCAGCAAACAATCCCAAAAAATAAGGTAGAAGACTGGGGAAATATCATCATCTACTGACACCCAAACTACTTATCCTTTAAGACATTTTACGATCAATTTGGATTCCTAGTGTCCTCTTCTCCTTTTTATACCCCAATGAAAGACTGGGCCTACAATTCAATTTCAGTTGTTAAAAATATAACAACATGACTTACACCTGTTTACTCCCTTCTCAAACTTAAGATACGAAGATACTTAAAAGACCCACTATTTTCTTCTATATTGATTTACACACTAAATACTCGTGGTTCCAATATTGCCCACTCAAACACTTTACTAATGCTAAATGTAGGAGGTAAAGAAAACCATAGCAATACTACTACAACAGTATCTCCATAAGCATCAGACTAGGGTCTTATAGTGTAGCAATTCGTAAGAAGTAAACATTACACTTTATCTCCCACACCTATACGTAAGTACAATTGTAGAAAACCCACCTACTCATCAACACAATGCAACCATCATATTCGATTGAAAACCAGAGCATGTCATACTTACATTTCATTTATTGACCAAAATAGTGCTCTCATCTTCAATATGCTTGAATGCCATATTGTGTAAGCTCTAACATTGGATTAAGAGAAAACCAAGGATATTCAATGTTTTTAACGTCGCATCAAATGTTTTAACCCTATTGGACTGAAAGAAACCAAAAGGATATTCAAAGTATGCAATGTTCACCTCTTACTTATACCTACAGTGCGTGGATACAAACGTGGTAGGTGGATATTTATTAGTTTCAAAATTTTCCGTTTTACCCTTTTCCATCAATTAAAGATTATAATGTTATAAATATTGTTATGTTGACGTGGATAAAGTGGGCACCAGGGGCTCCCAACGGGGTTTTTCAGTCCTCTTCATAAATTAATCAATAACAAATTATATTTGTAATAAATTAAAAGTTTGTTAATTAAGTATTACTTTTTAAAGTATGCATGACTATTGTAAATTTAAGTTATGAATTTTTTATAATTTGTCCTATTATAAATATCACATATAACATGTGGTGACTACGGCATAATTATTCCATTATTATTATCATGTAATTATTTATCAAATAATTTTTTCAAATACATATCTATAAATTATATAAAAGTAAATCACCCGAAAAAAATTGAAAGAAGACTATGGATAAATTGATTTTTTTAATAATTTTTCCAATTATAAATATCAAATATTACAAGCAAGGTCTCCAATTTGAACCACTTGGCACAATCCTTGGGTGCTGTTCGTACCTTTGCTGGCAATACAATAAGGCCCGTTTCTTTTTCGTTTAGTAAGACTGTTTGATCAATGCCATCCTTTGATTCCTAGAATTTAAGAATCAGAGTCGAGTTACCTTATTTAAGCCTACTACCAGGCATCACAGGCCTAAAGAGTTATTCTCTAAACTCAGACTGGACCTTGCCCATGCTTTAGTTTAGTGATCTTGTATAGATCAACCATAAATCTACTTTTCCTTACTAATTATCAGTTTACCTAAAAAAAGCAGAAGCATGCATTAGATTTTTAGATGATAAATTGAGCATGTCAAATAAAAAAAATGTCTCTAACAACAAGGCTATATTAAAATAAAATTTAAATGCATCATGAGTGATATATTATGTTACAGCACATTAAAATGGTATATTTTTAAATTTGAATCAGCAATAAAGTTGCATTATTTCCATTTTAGGTCAGTGAAATTTGTAGAGTCAATTTATAGGGTTATTATTCATTTCGTATTCAAAAGATTAAATATGGCATTCCCTTGAACTTGGGAAGATTTTTTTACTTCATTCTCACAATCATCTATTCTTAAAAACAAGAACAAAATAGGCATTAGTTAAGGCCTTGTTTGGTTTCCATTTTATTTTTGGTTTTCGTTTATTATTTTTAAAATACAGAAACTAATAAAAATAGCACAGAAACCAAAAAATACAGCTTACTAATACTGTACAAAAATTTAAAAAATAACAAAGAAACCAATACACATATATAAAAATAAAAATTAAAAATAGAAACAAAAAGTGATACCAAACATGTTCTAAATTTTTGCGGTGATACTCATTCCTTATCATAATTTCTTTTAATAGTTATGTAAAGCCTAAAGCTTAAATTATATTTTGCCCATCAAAACCCCATGATTATCGTTATTATCTTTTAATCTTCTTGTACCTCTTCAAGAGTATGTTTGGTATTCTTTTTTATTTCTGTTTTTAATTTTTATTTTTGTGTATATGTATTAATTTTTGTGTATTTTTTTAGATTTTTGTGTTGTATTAATTTATTATTTTTTTCAATTTCTATGCTGTTTTTATTAGTTTCTATGTTTATAAAAATAAGAAACGAAAATCGAAAATTAAAGTAAAAACAAACGAGGCCTTAATTTTTAGTTTATGAAAATATTATCTAACGTAAGAATTTATAATCATAATTATTTTTAAATTAAATAAGTTTGAATTCAAATACATTTAAGAAAAATTAATAAGTGTGTATTTTTAATAAATTAATTATTTAAAATAAATAACGAGTTGAATACAATTTTGTCCTCCTACACTCAGAATGAAAAGAAAGTGAACCAATTGAGACCAAACCAGCTTAACGAACATAGTATTAAAGCTTTATCCCTTGAATCATGTACTTGAGAATTGGGCATTTTGGGAGGACCGGTGGTGGTCCCACTTAGACGAGCCATGCCATTTTTGCTTAGGAGGACGCAGGAGCCTAAAATCCTTTTCTTATCCCCTTAGCGACGTTCTGCCGAAATTAACAAACAATAACATCTCTTCGCACCCTCGCATAGAAACGTTTCTTTTCTCCAATGGACGTTTCGTCCCTCCACAACAAATGCGTCTTCCCCCCCGCCGTTTCGCCAAGGACCAAGCCCTCTGTCTCCTTCCTACCTCGTCGTTTCGTCTCCTTCCGCCCTAATTCCTGCCGAGCGTCGAGCTCTGACACTCTCCTCGCCAACAATTCCTCGGAAGCGAAACGAAGTCGTCGAGTTTCGAGTGTTAAAGGAGGGTCGGAAGAGGAATTTGGGGACTTAAAAGCGTGGATGCACAAACATGGACTGCCTCCATGCAAGGTTGTTCTCAAGGAGAGGCATTCTCAGGACTCTAAGCACAAGCCCATTCATTATGTCGCTGCAAGCCAGGATCTTGAGGTATTTTCTGTCTCGTTTTCTGTTTTTATGGGCGTTTTGTGTTCTCTAATTGCTGATATAGGCTGAAGATGCGTTCTTGCAGGCTGGAGATGTGGCGTTTTCAGTCCCCAATTCACTTGTTGTGACGCTCGAGAGAGTACTTGGAAACGAGACTGTTGGTAAGTTTTAACATATTGTCACTTGGAGATGGGGATTTAGTTGTAATGTCCCAAAGTAGAAGTTCGAATTCACTTTTGGGATATTTTGACTCCTCTAAAATGTCAAGATGTGGGATTTGGCTGTTAACGAACTAAAATGTTATACAAGTACAATGACGGTATTGTAGAAGATGAATGGAAGTGGTCTGATTGTGCACACCCATTTACCAGGTCACTGACTTTATTGGAGTGAGAACACCGAAGGGCTTAATATGACTTCCTGTGTGTCTAAAACATGGTTAGAGTCTTTATATCCCCAGGATTCGGTGGATGGATGATTAGTTTTATTGTTGTGTGATTGACTGTCTTCAGTCTGGTTAGTTTAGACAATCTTCTTGTTAACAGTTAAGCTTACAAGTAGCAGCTTTTTCATTTTCCACTTGGTCTTTCATGCAGCTGAGTTGTTAACCACAAACAAATTGTCCGAATTGGCATGCTTGGCATTGTACTTGATGTACGAGAAAAAACAGGGAAAGAAGTCGTTCTGGTATCCTTACATTAGAGAGCTTGATCGCCAGCGAGGCCGGGGTCATTTAGCTGTGGAATCTCCACTTCTGTGGTCAGAAGCTGAATTGACTTTCCTGAGTGGTAGCCCCACTAAGGTATGCTATTTGTTTAACTTCCAGTTCCGGATGCTCGATACTGGCACCATCATATTTTCGTCCGTTCTTGCATATTTACAGTGAATTCTCATGTTTCAAAAGATTTCCAATCTAAGTAACTGTTGGTGGTGAAGTAGGCTGAAGTTCTTGAAAGGGCAGAGGGGATTAAAAGGGAATATAATGAGCTGGACACAGTTTGGTTCATGGCTGGTTCACTCTTTCAGGTTACGATGTTGTATTCATGGCTTGCTTTACCAAAGAATTGTATAGTTGTTGATTACAGTTTGAATCTCTTCAGGGAGGATGATGTGCTATTGTTTGCCATAAGTTATTCTGATTATGTAGTTTCATTGCAGCAATATCCATACGATATACCCACTGAAGCCTTTCCATTTGAGATTTTTAAGCAAGCTTTTGTTGCTATACAGTCGTGTGTGGTGCATTTGCAGGTAACTTTTCTCCTGTTAGCTGGGTCTTTTCCATTTTTTTCCTTTTTTTTTTTTGTTTTTGTTAAAGGGTTGAGTAGTTTCCATCCTTGCCCTAGGTGATGTATTGGTAGATTAGATAGTGAAGTTATATGGCAACCCAATTTGCTTCTGCCTGGTCATTTTTGATATGCCAATCACTCCTCTTTACATCTTTTATTACCTGAAATTGACCTGGAATTGCAATTCTTCCTTTTTTGGGTTTCTTTATTGCTTCTTCCAAGTGAGCATAGATAGTTACTTGTTCAGTGTGCTTTTTGTCCTAGACCGTCTCCATAACTATTGAGTTAGCTCCACATTTTAGAAGAGACCTCTGCTCAGAACTGAGTTGTTTATATATGGTGTGTGTGCATTGAGCATATCCTATCCATTTGCTTACCTTCTTTTTCTGCATTTATTTCTGATGCAACACAATTTCTCAGCATCTGTTTTGGTGAGCAAGAGTGATTTGTTTGTTGCCATTATGCTGCTGAAGCTCCTTTTAGCATGAAATATTCAAATTAATGAGTTAATGCCCCTTTTCTATTTAGAAAGTGTCTTTGGCACGGAGATTTGCTTTGGTTCCTCTGGGACCTCCTTTGCTTGCATACGGGAGCAACTGCAAAGCAATGTTAAATGTAGTTGATGGTGCTGTTGAACTAGTGGTTGATCGTTCGTACAAGGCTGGAGAACCCATTGTTGTCTGGTTTGTTATTTGCTTTAGTAATCCCAATTTTGGTACTGTTCTGAGGCTGTTGGTGTTGTTTCAATGGATGTTGAGATTCAAGATTGTTTTCAGGTGTGGGCCACAACCTAATTCAAAGTTGTTTCTCAACTATGGTTTTGTTGATGAGGATAATTCTTATGACAGAATCTCCATTCAGGTGATAACAGGCTTTTTGAATCTTATATTTGTGTTTCATGTGTTTGCATTGCCAGTCATTTGATATGCACTTTGTGTTGTATGTTCCAGGCAGCACTAAACACAGAGGACCCTCAATACCAGGAGAAGAGAATGGTTGCTCAAAGAAATGGAAAATTATCAGTCCAAGTGTTCCAAGTACAAATTCAAACTTCTTTTGTAAAAGATGGTCATTGGACTCGTTTCTTGTAGATGGTTTTGAGTTGGCTGTTGCAGGTATATGTGGGAAAGGAAAAAGAAACTATCTCAGATATGCTTCCTTATATGCGATTGGGCTATGTATCAGATCCTTCTGAGATGCAATCAGTTATTTCTTCTCAAGGTCCAATCTGTCCGGTAAGTTGATCCATTTTTCCAATTTTTTTGAATTAATTTTGAGCAAGATGACATATTATATAGAATAAGGAAGAGACGAGATGAAGTTAGAAACTTCCTAGATCTGACTGTATAGTAACTGGTAACTCCTTTCTCATCGGACCTCTATGAGGAAAGGGTCTGGTGAATTGTGATGGCTTTCAATTGAAATTTTGTTGGATGTGATAAAGGTGAGTCCATGTGTGGAACGAGCAGTGCTGGACCAGCTTGTGGATTATTTCAAGACACGTCTGGCTGGCTATCCTACTAGCTTGAACGAAGATGAATTAATGGTAGTATTCGTATTACGTGTTTTGATGGTTGAATTCTAATGTCACTGTCAGTATTTTTGATTGATATATTTCTCGTATACCAGTTGGCTGATCATAACTTGAACCCTAAGAAGCGAGTTGCCACTCAGCTGGTTAGGTTGGAAAAAAAGATGCTAAATACATGTCTGCAGGCAACAATTGATTTGATAAGCCAGTTACCTGATCATACTGTGTCCCCATGTCCAGCTCCTTATGCTCCTTTATTAAGATGAAAGAGGTATCCCTTTTTCTCAGCCTCGGTTATTCTATGTTTGTTCCATGTTACAAATGTTAATATGAATAATCATTCTGCAGAGATTATCAGTGACCTGATCAATCTGGTAAAAAAATAGGAGCTATGCTATACTGAAGTTCATTGTTTTGGGTGGAAGAATATTAATCAGGTTAGTGGAACGTGGAAAATTTTTTCCTTACATTATTACATAAATTAATATTGTGCAATGACTTTTTGCATCAACCGTTGCTTGTATCATTAACAAATGAATGTCTTTGACAAATTGCTTCAGGATAATGTAATCTAGATAATTTAGCAAGCACATTGTCTTATTAATGGTTATTTTGAATGGTTTGTTGCCAGAGTGATGAAAGTAAAAGGTTGAATCATAATTTTACTATTATGCATGGCTACAGAATTCAACTAATGATTATTGTTCTCGAGAAGTTTAGACTAACTGGAAGGACTGTCTCTTGCAAGCTTCTCATTTTGTGCCAACGAACTGCTTCCTTGCAGCTGCTTGCTTAATTATGGATGTTGTAGTCGGTTTTCCTACTCTGATATTAAAATTATGGTGCTTACAGGGGTGCTACGTAAGGCGAAACACTGGTTTGTTAATATTTGAGAGAGAAAAGATAACAGACAGACTGGCTTGCATGGTTCAAGTTGGAAGCTCTTGTGCCTTCTTAATGACTTCATAACCACTGCTTTACATATTTTCCCATTGGCCGTAGGAGTAAGGTTATGTGGATCTTAACTTCATAAGCTAAGGGGCAAAAAGTGTAATGACAAGAAAAAAGATAAAAGAGTACTTGCACTTTCCCTTTTTGTGAATGTATAGCATCAAATGGGGATGTTGGCCAATTTGTAATGAGCAGATCTCTTAGGCTTTAACCTACTATGATTGCAACCTTGTTTCTGCAATTTGTATATTCTGCATGTTGGAATCCTTCATTTCACTGTCAAGTTCCGAATCTTATGAATAAAGTTCAATGACCTGTGGAACAAGAAAGATGAAAAACAAAAACAAAAATTGCAGCTGGCAAATGCTTCAAGGGGCGTTTAATAATACAGATCAGAGATGCAATTTCGTTCTCCACATCTCTCCGATCACTTTTTGAGGCTGTGGATTATCTGGTCCTCTATCCCTCTGCCCTGATGTAAAATACAACCATCCATTCCAAAATCCAGTCAGTGTAGTTTTTATACGGAATGGAAGTTTTCCAATCACCGACCATACCTGTAATTCAAATAACAAAAGGAAAAAGGAGACTGTCAAACCTAAAGTGAGGTTCAAAAGTTGAGGTTAATTTAATTGCCAAGTATTGTTATATAGCAGGATTTTCTTAGTTGGCCTGTTTATTCCCGTCAAATGTGAACTATGGAATGTGCACATCATGAAAATGAAAAGCCCTATACACTGTGCAGCTAAGGATGATTTCAGAGAAGAAGAATACCATTGAATCCAGATCAAACCGGAAAATCTCCCCCACCAGAATCATCCTTTTGGTCAGAGGGTGCTTTTCTGTTGTCCCTCCAGTTATGATGATCGAATTGTTGACAAGAACCCAAGCACACTCGATGTGTGAGTCAGGTTTTGGCATGGAGGGTAAAGTCTTCCACTTCATTTCATTATCTAGCATATAAACATTTCCATAGACCACCTGAAAGAGTTTTCAAACCAAATCGAGGGATATGTTAGTGATCACAGCTTTCCTGACATTTATGGGTTCAATGAGAAATTTGTTATGGATTAAATTATAAGAAAAATTTCCAGCAACATTTGTCATTATAAGCAAAAACAAACAATCCTCATGCCGGCGAGAGCAGTTGTACATGGGTGACCTAGGTTTGGGTATGAAGTCACCCTCTTGACCACCAATAACAAAAAGTCGATCGTTAATCGTAATGCAAGCTCTGTCAACAAATTCGTAGGTCGATTTGGTTTAACATAAGCATATAAAATGAATGAAAACCAAACTTGGTAGGGAAGAGACTTGTGTGGCCCTCCATGGGAAATGGGCACTTTTGTTCGCCAATTCTTCTCCAGTTTTTTTCCAACCTTTACTGCCATACTCCAATGATCATGATCCGGTGTGTGGCGAGTTTTCCTTGTTGCCACCCATCACATGAAGTCTGCCTCTCCACAGTTGAGTTAAAGGTGCATATATGCAAATGCCCAACTACAATGATAGAGAAGAGTTTATAGAAATTTAACCCCTAAGAAAACAGATCAGAGATGGCTAACTAAATAAAAAGACGAATTTTTTCAAATAATGAAAACAACTACATCATAGGTACACTTGTGGAGATATGAGGATAGAGCTATTCAACATAATTATTGAGATTATAAAGAGCATGTTACTTAAGTGAAGAGTAGCTTTCATTAAGCACCGCGAGCAAGCCACTCGTAGAGTTCACCTTCATTATTGCCATTGCTAAAATCCTTTAGATCAAAACAAAACTTTAACTAGCCATTTAATCAAACTCTTTCCTATATTAAGTTGGAGTATGTGTACCTATGAGAGAATCGACGAGAAAACGAAGGAAAGGAAAGGTTGCCAAGGAAACTATGATAAACAAACGGGAGAAGTATAAAAGGGTGAAATTCGTGAAATTCCTATTCTACCTTCTACTCTTATTAATACATTTAAGCTCAAATGTTCCGATATTCCATTATTGTTTCGTGACGTGGAGGCCTGGACCACGGAAGGGCTTCCAAACTCAGGCCTCATAGTATTTTCCTTTATTTTTTTCCCTCCAAGACATATTAAAATCCACTCTGTATATTTTAGTATCTTTGATTCATATTCAACTTAATCTAGAAAATGAATTTTAGTTTCATGTCCCCTGTTTTATTTTAATATTTATATTAATTCCTGAACGATAAATTTATAGGTTCTTTTAATATTATAATAGTTGTATAGATATAGATAAAGAATTTAATCATAATCTATAGACTATACCCAATTGAATGCATCCATACGCACGTCAACATTATTTTAAATAGTTAAATCTCTTAAAACACTGTGATTAATTTGTATGTAACAAAGATAACCTATTAATTTTATTGTTACATTTTTTTTGTAATTTTGCTTGTTCAAGATGATCGTAAGCATTGATTTATGATATTTAGATGCGTAATCACAAGCCGGTGTAGCATGGTGGCGAGTACTCTCGCCTGTCACCCGGGCTCCATCCCGGCAACGGCGCGTTATTGTCATTTACTCTTTTTGTTTTTGTTATAAACCCTAGATTCAGAAAAGAAAACTAAACCTAACCCTATCAAATATTCATATCCTATCCTTTTACGATTATCAGAACAATTATTCAATTTCAATCACAAAAAGCTGAGAAGAAAGATGAAACCAGGAATTGTAGTTCATAAATTTACATCTTCAACATCAATTCCCGCCTTCAAACCTCGATCTTTATTTCCCTGTTCTTCTTCTTCTTCTCTTTGTTGTTTTTCATCAATAATGCTCCAATCATCTGCCTTCTCATCACGCGCCAGCGCCTGCAGCGAAGAGTCCAGTGAGGCGGCACCTAAGCCAAAGCCCTGGCTCATCGTCGGCCTTGGTAATCCCGGCAAGAAGTACGAGGGCACCCGCCACAACGTCTGAATTTTCACTCCTTACCAAAACTGCTTACACATACTCCTTTTATTTTATTGAACTTATCTTTGTGTTTTTCTTTCAGGTAGGTTTTGAGATGGTAGATGCTATAGCTGATGCTGAGGGCATACACCTCAATAGCCTTTCCTTTAAGTCTCTATTTGGAAAAGGTTGGCTGTGCTGCTTACGGGATATTTAGTTATGAAATATTAATCACCTCGAGTGAATGAAGTTCGAAACTTTGCAATCATCGTTGGTTGTTTATAATGTTTTAGTCCTCTTTATTGCCAATACTCTTTTGCCTACTTGTTTGGTTATGGTGCTGCTGAATTTTTCTTTAGATTATAGAATTTCCGTGTATGTGATTTAGACCTTAGGGATTATGCGACATACTTATTATTAACGAGAAACCTTCTGTTAAAGTTATAACATTATTCCCTTCCATCTTTAAGTAGTGCTTGACTTGCTTTATTCTATTGAGTGTATATTTATCCAAGTTCTAGGGCCTCAAGTTTGGTTTTATGCTAAGTGTAATGTGACCCATTTTTCAGTCTTTCTTCCGTAGCTTTTGGAGTATGGAAAAATAGTTAATGCAGAATTATGAACATTTAGAAATAAATATTTATGATCTCATTCATGTGTAGACAAATTAGCGCAAGCAAATCTAGATGTTGTCAAAACTAATTTATTTATTTCGATATTGTCTAGCCATAGATACGTATAATTAAATGATGACCACAATGAAAATAACAGAGCCGCTCATTGGAGTTCTGTTTTTTCTTGCTGAAAATTTATATGTTGTTCTCAAAGTGTCATTCTTGGAAAAATCCAGTGGCCTCTACTTGTTGGGTTTCTTTTTCTTTGCCTTTCCTTTTTCTATTACTCCTATATTTTCCAGAAGCAACTATTCTTTGCGTGCTTCCTGATGGCCAGATCATACAATACTTGCTCAAATATGTAGAATCTGTCCCGTTTACTTGACTGTAATCCGTTATGCACTCTGAACACATAATTGTAAAATATATATCTATATTCAATTTCCATGAACAAGTACAATGATTTAGAAATAAGTAAAAGTAGGTTAGCATTACTAGGTTCATAGGCTTCAAATTGCCGCCAGGAAATTTGTGCTCATATATTATCATTTGACTATGGAAAAGACAATTGACATGGCTTTCCCTGTTTTTGTTTTACTTGTGTTTGGAATGCAAAATTGAAGCCTTTGAGAAAACGAACGGCCATAAATTAAAGAACAAGTTGAATATAACTAGAATTTCCTGTGAGGATGGAAGAGATTAATGCATTTGATACATGTTCAATTTTAGTGTCATCATTAATAATGATGATGTTGTCTATTTCTATTTCCAGGTTTTATTGGTAATGTTCCAGTGATGCTGGCCAAACCACAAACTTTTATGAATGCAAGTGGTGAGTCTGTAAGTAAGCTCTTCTTGAAGGACCTCTACACGTATTGCAGTCAAGGTCTATCTTTTTCTCCACATTTTCATAGTTCTAGAGTAATTGATTCATTTTCTGACGCATTATGTAGGTTGGGCCCATTGTTTCATACTACAAAATTCCATTGAAGCAAGTACTCTTGGTATATCATTCAATCTTATCTGTCCAATTAGCCCTGACCTTTGGTTGCAGTGCATGATTTCACCCTTATAAACTACAGGTTTATGATGACCTAGATTTGCCTTTTGCCAAGTTGCGATTGCTGCCCAAAGGTGGACATGGAGGACACAATGGGTACCGATTCCTTTTTCCTTGAACTTTTTTCATTCCTTCCTTAGCGCAATCCTTAAATAAGTTGAAGGTTTTTTTGTTAGTTTTAAGCTCTCACGGGAGTTCCTAGTCAAATGACTATGCTGCTTCTGTTTGAGGGGCTCCACCTCATGGATGTACCTCACATCATTCATTTCAGGGCTTCTCATGTTAGTCTGAGCAGCCCTGACCATAAGCGTGCGTAATAGGCCTCAAAGTGGAAGAGAGTTTGATCTCCGCAATCTCTCATTCAGAGAATAACTAGTTTGGTGGGAATCTTATTCTATTTCATGCATAAAGTCATCATTTTGCTTAGATGCTCATCTTTTTCATGCATTTCTGGTTCACCTCAAACTTATTGCCCCATTTTTGTTGTATGCAATATGATTTTGATAATACTTTGATGCAGTACCATCCCTCCATAATTTTTGACTTTTTTTCTTGAAATCCCATGTGTCTTAATTTTATGAATGGGACTGCTGATCTTGAACACTGATGGAGAAAATCGACATCCACTGTATAATGTTAAAATGTGCTTGGGATAAGTAGACCCATATTTGTCAACAAATGGACAAAATAATGTGACTGACAAATTGAATTATATGATGGTTTTCTTTTGTTCTTCGTTCAGTATGAGAAGTGTAATTGATCATTTCAAAGGGAATCGTGATTTTCCTCGTCTAAGAATAGGTAATGTAGGTTCTTCAACTGACTGTTATTAAAATTCATCTATTCCTTCATATGTATTGTGGCCTTGTAATTGTTAGACCACTGTAGGGATAGGGCGGCCACCCGGAAAAATGGATGCTGCAAATTTTGTTCTTCGTCCTTTCAATAGACAAGAACGCATGGAGGTACTAGACTTGATCTTTACTTGCAAAGAAGATAACAGGTGGTGGATGATTGACCAATTTTATTGATTTGTCTTTTCAGTTGGACTTAACATTGCAACATGGGTTAGAAGCAGTGCGAATTCTTTTGCTGGAGGGGATCAATAAAAGTGCAACATTTGTCAATAGTGCCAAAACCATGGAACAACCCGGTTAAGTAACTCAGCTTGCCTGAAATATGAGGGAATGATGCTATGAAAACCATGCTGCATAAAAGGATGGAATCTGCATGGATAAAAGTAATGCCTGTCGAAACAGGAATTTTTGGGATTAGGAAATCATTTTCCTGTCGTTTGAAGATGGTATTCCTTCGTCATTTTATGTTGAAGATGTGTCAAAATATGTTCTTTAGATTGAAAACTTCTAGTTTTGTTGTAGAAAATATGAATTCTAAATAATATTATTCTCATTATTTTCATAGTTATATCTAGCTCCTTACAAGTGTTTCGTACTTTTATTGAAAATTATGCTTATTCCCTTCTTTAAGCTACCTTTTGCTGATTAGGGTGGTTTTCCATATTTTGAGTTGGGGAAAAGTATGTTAGACTATAAGGAGCTTGGTTGTGTCAACGAGGCACCACCATTCAGAGTCTTGATTGAAGGTACAATGCTAAAAAGAAGTGGTCCCAGCGACCGTTCATCGCATTTAATGGAAGCGTGACCTGTATTCAGCGTTATCTTAAGTTTGTATGGGCGTGTGACTTTTTTTTTTAATATATATATATAAATAAAATGAAACTGCTACATTATGTTTGTCATATCTTGTGAGCGCAATCATCCTCCATTGAAAAATCTATCTCAAGATTTGTGTCTGCAGTCCTCAATTTCATGCATGGAAGTTGGGGATAGTAGCTAACCGCTGTTTAACTCTGAAATTCGAAGTGTTACAAATTTGATCACCAGACGTTTTAGTCAAAGCGGAGAGGCTGACTACACCTTTTGTTGGGTGGACAAGCCTCATAACATCTTTTATCAGAATAGGATATTGTATACTTGGTATAACATAAGCCTTTAACAGGGTTAAAAAAAAAGAATCTGTATGGTTTTGCCAACTCCATCAAAGTTTCGTAGATTTAAAAAAAAAACATTCTTTGAAATCTACGAAGTTTTTATTTATTTATTTTTTGTGTGTGCTGATTTTAGAATAAGCCGAATAAGGCTTTTCTACCAACTCTACTAATGTGGTCGTTCCAGTGTCACTTGTTGCTCTGAAGTTATAAATTTAACTTAAAACACTCCAACTACATACACCAAAGCTACGGGAAAAGAAATTTAAAATCAAATTTCTGTATAACAAAATTTTAAATAAATATATCCCAGGCCGATAAAGTTTAAAGTTAATATTCTAAAGAGAATTAAAATGATCATTATTAGTTTTCAGTATTTTTCTTTGATCTTTTGCATGGGTTTATGGGCGCGTGGAGAGTGGAGAGCCCAAATTTTTTGTTTTTTGGGAAATAAAAAGTAATTAATTTTACAAGAAGCAGAAGCAAAGCAAAGAAGCTCTTCCCGACAGTAGCGGCAATAATTTGTGTAGTATAAGGTCGTGTTTTGGACCTGTTGTTGACCCCACCACTATTCGCACGATATATTCCCGCGTTGCGCAAGATCCGTCTACCTCCACCCTCACCCTATTTCCCATTAATCAAATTTTTAATTAATTAAGACGAGTAAGTACCAACAAACAAACGGACAAACTCTCTCCTATCGTCAACAAACACATGATATGATTCTCCTCCACAAAATACGAAAGTTCTTTGTTTTTTCATGAGGTCAGAGTTAAAAGTGCCACGTGGCATACATGCAAAGCCCAATTTTCTACGTATAATTTCTGCTCTTGTTTCACGAGACAAACGCAATCATTCATCCACGGTGGTCCAATATTCCAATTATTTTTTTACCCCTTATAAAAATAATTTAAATAATCGTATTTATAACTATTAATAATAGCATCTCTCATTATAATTGAAAAAAGTTGTGCTTAAATGACCCTACCAACAACAAATTTTATGCTTCTTTTTCTTTATTGGGCTCCACACATTCACTCACTCTTCCATTTCAAACTCTTCTAACAATAGAGCGGGAATTTAGTCATCAACAAACTCCCACTTTTGCCTTTTCAGTTTTCACCCCTAGTCGGCCTCTTTAGTAATTTAGCAATGGATCAAATAAAACTAAACTATAAAAGAAAAAGGAAAAACACACACTAACACTTATTAGTTGAAAAGCCAACGTGATTATTGGCAAGGTCAAAGCTGACTCGAATGCCTTGTTGTTGAATGTTCCCAATTATGGACAAAGAAGACGACGTCGGAGCAAACGCTAGGCAATATGTCCCCACCGAGTCCACTGGTATCAGGTAATTCCTCGCCGGCAAGTTCACCGACTTCCCTTCCGAGAATTCGAAAGCCACTGTCGCCACTCTTACACTGGTCTGCCCAGATAGATCGTAACACGTGTCGAAGAGAGCCACCCCGGGGGTTGGTCGCAGGTGCCCACTCAATCTCACGAAAGTGTCGCGCAGGGAGTTGTAGGCCTCAGTCTGCAGTCGTGTACCCGCGGTCCCGCAGTCGATGATGATCCCGCCGTTGCCGGACTCGTCGACTTGAAAAATCGACTGCGGGATAGGCAACGTATGGCCGCCGACGCTTATTCCGGTGAGTCCAACGTAGTAAAACGTGTCGATTTTAGGGTTTCTCGTCAAAGAAGCCGTTACTGAATCACTGGGTAGAGCGGAGTTGAAATCAAGAGACGAGGATCTGGTCGAGTCCCGGTTCACTAAGCAGTAAGAAAAGGATGAGGCTTTGATCTGAGACGTCAATGACAAGGGGCCACCACCCAGTCCAAGCAAACCAGCAGAAGCAACGAACAGTCCTTCATTATCATGGCCACATCCCAACGCGACGTTGTTTACAGTTGCTGAGCTACCAAATGACAGCGTCTCGGAAACGAAGTCACCGAAAGTGAACGACCCATCGCCATAGTTAACCTGGTAAAGGCATTGGTCGCTTCTGCAACTGGACATTTCAAGAGAGCCGCACTGTGGAGAGCTGCAGCTTATGTGGTGGTAGCTAGATGATGCTGTAGGCTTGAAGATTGGATCTGTTTGTTTATAGCAGTCGGAGCAAGGCTCGCACTGGAGCCAACTGAGGTCGCTGCCAGTGTCGAGAACCATGTAAAAAGGCTTGGCCGGGTTGCCCACGCCAACACGAGAGAAATACTCGCCGCTTCCTTGGCTAGAACCGGATGTGACCGGAGTGGAGAGGTCTTGGGTTCGGAGAGGCGTCAGATCGGACTTGGATATGCCGTTGAGAGCCAATTGGAGCCTGGTTGTGAGAGAGTTGACGCGGGCTGCGTCACGTTCGAGACGGGAAAGAAGCAGACTTGCGTAGTCTCCGTGTTGGATTTTGTGGAGTGTTTCGCGCGAGTGAAGCTCGAATGAGAAGGAGAGTGAAGAATTGGGAAAGGATGATGCAGTAGGAAGCGAAGGGATCTGCTCTTGATTGAAGGGTTTAGAGGTTTGTGGATCAAAGGTGAGAATGTCGATGGCTTGTTGGAGAGATGACGAGACGTCTAGCAGCACGCTTGTGGTGGTGGTGGTAGGGGTGATCTCCGGCGAGGTACGAGAGTGAGTTGGGGTCAACAAGAACAAGGAAAAGGAAAGGAAGATGACGCTGAAAAGAAAAAATGGCGATAAAGCAGCCATATTTTGTCCCTTCTTACTTTTACCAAAGTGAGGCTGAGGAAGAGTTCTTTTAATAAGAGCAGAGAGAAACGAAGGATAGACAGTAGTAGTGAGCTGTGGGAGTTGGGGGCATTACATTTGCCCTTATTTAGAAGGAAGGTTAACACAGGGATGAGTTAAAGCTGAAAGAATCTGGAATGAACGATGTCACGAGTTGTTTCAAGTAAAGACAATAAGGTGAGCTCCAAAACGCGGTTCGTACGTGGATCTTAACTTCTTTATAAATCTAAAAACGATTTTTATGTGATAAAATTATTTTAAAAGTGTTAAGTAATTATTATTAAACTAATATGATAAAAATTAAGTAAAATTTCCAGATACTACACTATAATTTAAGTATCCCTAAAATAAATAAAAGAATTCTATATGAAATCGCCATTTTTTGACGATCATACTCACAATTGACGGTTCACTTCATCGGAGATCCGATGCCCCAACTCAATTCAGCTGCTATTCCAATCCAGCTCGTCTCACTGATAATTAGGGATGTCAATCGGATGGGTTAGATCGGGTTCGAGTTGAATAATTTTAGGTTCGAGTCATTTCGGGTTAACACCAATTCGGATTCAGGTATCATGTTGATTCGGGTTCGGGTCATTTCGGGTTAACACCAATTTGGGTTTAGATCGGGTTAATTTGGGTTCGAGTTAATTTCAGGTCAGGTAGATTTCGAGTTGGGTCAAATTCAGATCGGGTCAACGCGGGTTGACCCGTCGGGTTATATGAAGTTTCATATATGTATAAATAAAAAAATTTATTTGTCATTTCTCAAACTCTAAATTCTAAATAATAATATGTTTAATTAATTTTTTGAAATAATTATTCGTAATACTT
>JAOXYD010000008.1:8941372-8954717 GCA_028565735.1 Pinacopodium congolense
ATTGAGTGTTTGAGATACCTGTTGTCGTTGCTTCCACGGGATGTTTGGTGTTCAAATGGTTGCGGAGAGGCAACATTCGTAGTTATAAGCAAAAAACAAGCAAACCTCACGCCGGCGAGAGCACTTGTATATGGGTGACCCAGGTTTGGGCATGAAGTCACCCTCTTGACCACCAATAACAAAAAGTCGATCGTTAACCGCAATGCAAGCTCTGTCAACAAATTCGTAGGTCGATTTGATTTAACAGAAGCATATAAAATGGATGAAAACAAAACTTGGCAGGGAAGAGACCTGTGTGGCCCTCCACGGGGAATGGGCACTTCTGTTCGCCAATTCTTCTCCAGTGTTTTTCCATCCTTTACTGCAATACTCCAATGATCATCAGCCGGCGTGTGGCGATTTTCCTTGCTGCCTCCCATCACATGGAGTCTGCCTCTCCATAGTTGAGTTGGAGGTGCATATCTGCAAATGCCCAGCTACCATGGTTGAGAATAGTTTACAGAAATTTCAGCCCCTAAGAGAAGGCTTATATAGCGGCTTCTTTCGACTCTAATACACTCATGCTCGGACAAGTGCACCATGAATTTTCCTTTTTCAACTACGGTTGTTTCCACCGAATACTACTGACTGCTAAATAAACTATTCGAGGAAAAGATTGCCACTGACTTTGTATAAAAAATTGGTTAATCTTCACTCCTCGTGGATAAAGTAGGACATGTCCCTCACTACGAATTTTCCCATGGAGTCACATACCTTGGTGCTGGTAATGGAGGCAAGCTCTGCCATGTCTTTGTCTGGGTGTCAAGTGAAAAAGTATTAGTTATAGCAGTCCTGCACTGAGGACCATATTGTCCCGAGACAATATATATGTATCTGCCATCTGTGGCCACTCCCAGGTGAGAATTTGCCATTTCTTTAGGAGTTTCCAATCTATCAACCCATTTATTACTGGTAAAATCGTACACATCAACATGAGAATGCACCTACAAGATAGGTCCATCATCAATAATTACTCAGGAGAAACATTTAAGTTACACATATCTAATCTATGAAATGGTTAGGAATGAAAGATTCTCACATGGTTAATGGTACCATATCCAACAAATACGTAAAAAAGATTCTTGATTTGTATTGCATAGCCATCAAGACGAGGAACCGGTGCTGATGGCATCTGCTCCCATTTTAGCTCTGGCGCTGGCAAATCAGCAAAAGTTGCTGACAACAATCTCTCACGATCATTTCCTTCACTTTTAACCTCTTCTTTCTGCAAATCGATAGACTAAATAGATTATTGACTAGTTAGAAACCACACCAAGAGACACGCATCCAAAATGTTCTTAAACAAGAGAGGGATCATCAATACAAAGCAACTAACATAAGGAAACAGAAACCTTGTTCTCATGTTTGAGAGAAAGCGGACTCGGAACGACAATGTTCCCAGATTTCTGAAAAGTCCACTTGGATGCAACGGATCGATAAGCAGAAGAAACGGAGGAAGATGATGCCCAGAGGAAATCAGCGATGAAAGCAGCACATAAAAGAGCTACACATGATATTACAAACACCAACTTTGTTGAAACCTGTTTGATATTTCGGTTGTGTCCTAACCTGCCCATGTTGGTCCAAATTCAAAATCCAGAAAGAAACCATTTTTATGTGCAGGGAGGGAGATACAAAGAGAGAGGAGTTGATGGGAAAAGAATTGGTGCGTCCTCCAAGAAAGAGTGGGGCGCCAGTGGTTTTGTACACAGTCACACGTGTACGCGCGTCTTCTTTTGCAGCATATTGGAGGCCTTTCTTCTATATACCGTGTGCTTTGTCTGTTTTACCCGCTTCTATTATCGCATAAGTTAAAACTTAAAAGGCATAAAAGTTTCCCGTAACCTCAAAAGTCAAAACTCCTTGTCCTCTTATTAAATCTTTTCTTTTCGAGAATAAATCAATTTTGAGGTGGTATCTTTAATATATTAATTGTAATTTGATCGATACAATTTACTTGGACGTTAATTTTTTAATAATTTATGAATTATTAACTAAATTAAATACTTATTTAATGCTTTCAAAAAAATAATACATATTTTTTAAATTATAAAAAGCTAATTATATTATACTAAACTCTAATCTCATCTCATTCAAATAAAATTTTGAAATCGAGAAATAAATATTAAATGTATTATTTTTTATAATTAACTTATTGTTTCTATCAAAATTAATAATCATTATTTTTTATATATATTATAAAATTTAAATATACATAATAACTAATATTAACTTATTTTAAATTAATTAATAAAAATTAAGACCAATAATGAACTCGAATAAATTGATTTAATCAGAAAACATATGATGTATTGACTAATGCAAATTATTTAGGGAGTCCCTCAGCCTCAGGGCCTCTAGCACTATTGGATCCCTCCAACTAACTCGAGACTTAACCTCTTATATTGCTAAAGAACAATAAACCAGCATAACATTACAAGCTATGTATACGTGATCTCATGAATTAGCCCGTAATCATTCATAGTGAATGGGAGTGCATTACAATAGGTGTCTTATGATGAGTTTTATACTCTCTTCTAGATACTTGGTCTTTTTTTCAATTTTGACGGTACAATTATTTTACCGGTATCGCTAACATGTTCTACATTAATTGAGCTTGTCGCTGAGAGAGAGATCCTTCTTAGTATTTGGGTTTGGGCCACTCGTCCACGAAACTCGCAAACAAAGTTTGGTCTGGTTGTAAGTAACAGCTTCTACTCCTCTCGTCTGCTCACCACACCCTCTAATCGTTCGCTTTTCTGGATCTCGAAGCCGCGCCTCCTCTCTTTGATTAAATCCGCCTCTCTCAATCTCCACCCCGTAAGTTCTCCCTCTCTCTCTCCATCCATTTTCACCTTTTTAGCTTTTTCGATCTATCAATACTCTTTTCTAGAGTTCTTATCTATACCCTTTTAGAGGTTCTTATTTGTCCTTCTTTTTTATGAGAATTTCTGGCGACCACTGATTGTTTCATTCATCTTACACTGTTGCTAGACTAGAAACGTTTGATCTTTCCGCCGTTTTCTGCTTTTCTATTTTTTTAATGGTTCAAGAATTTTAAGAATACGTTCGTTGAAAGATAGGTTTGGCATCCCAAAGTGCAGATGCTTAGATGTTGGTGTATTTTATATATTTGCTCCTGCTAGTGATAATTACTCTTACTGTTTCAGAAAACTAGTTAAGAGTGTCTTACGGGACAATGGCTGGAGGACTGATCCACCAGCTTCTGCGGAGAAAATTGCATTTACAATCTGCCGTAAGAACTCTTTATCTTTTCATTTAGTTTGATGTTCCAGTCTCAGTTCTACGTGCCTTTTTGGTTGCTTGTGTAAATGTTTATGCTCCACCTGCATTGTGATTCAATTATGTGCACATTGTATGATCCTTTTTCTTTGAGAGTGTTTCATACTTTAAATCATTTATTGTTTCTTCTATCTTGAATGAGAAGCTTGTCAGAATGCACCTTTTCAGTTAGCTTTTGGTATAATTAATTGTTAATGCTAATAGTTTGTATATCCTATTTGCAGACCCGTCCAGCTTTGACTTTATTCAATTCAAAAAAAGTTGACAATGATGCTAGAGATATTGGTGTGAAGTATCTTAGAGCATTAGCGCTTGCTGGGGCTGGTCTTTCTGGGTTTCTGGCTTTTGCAACAGTAGCATCTGCTGATGAGGCTGAGCATGGCTTAGAATGCCCTAGCTATCCCTGGCCTCATAAAGGCATTCTGAGTTCATATGACCATGCTTCGTAAGTGGCCATTTTTGTCCATCTTTTTCTGCAGTTCTATTGCTTATCCTCAAAAGTTATGTTCATGTAGGAGAGATCATTACTAAAATGCCTCCTTTCAAGTCATGATCACTTGTGGATTTAGTGAGAGTTGAAGATGTGCTATTTGTGTTGCTTTAAGCTTTGTTAATGCCATACTACTTAAGGGATAGTCTCTTGTAATTGTTAGGATGGCCAATACTTGTAGCTTTAGGCTATATTACCAGTCACGTGCTTGTTTCTTTGATGTCCACTGTTGGTGATTGTAGATATACAGGAAATGGGCACAAGGGCACTTCCTAGTCGATATAGGAAGTTCAAAGTTGTCCATGAGGCATTGCAATCTTTTCATAATAAAATGCATCCTATCTAGTGAGTTTAACCTTTTCAATGACAGGATTCGTCGTGGGCACCAAGTTTACCAGCAAGTATGCGCATCTTGTCACTCTATGTCCCTAATTTCATACCGGGATCTGGTGGGTGTTGCATACACAGAAGAAGAGGCAAAGGCAATGGCTGCTGAAATTGAAGTAGTTGACGGGCCTAATGATGAGGGTGAGATGTTTACTCGTCCTGGTAAACTCAGTGATCGTTTCCCTCAACCATACACTAATGAACAAGCAGCTAGATTTGCAAATGGAGGGGCTTATCCTCCTGATCTAAGTCTGATTACAAAAGTAACTCCTATCTTCTCTGTTGGTTTGTACTTTTGGAAGTTTTAGCAGTGATTAGAAACATCTTACTCTTCATTCTTTCAGGCCCGTCACAATGGTCAGAACTATGTGTTTGCTCTTCTAACTGGTTACCGTGACCCTCCAGCCGGTGTTTCAGTAATTCCCTCTTCAATCTGTTCTGCATGTAGGCTTTTGTAATGTTTGATCTGATTGCTGATTGATAATGTGGAAAACTTGCAAATCTCTTCCATTTTACTGATGACTGAAATGTCTTACTATTAGTATGTCAATAGTTGATATGCACGACTGTCGTTTAAGATGACTTCCATGTGATGCATCAATGAATTTTTTTACTAGTTCTCATGTTTGTATTGCTTGGCAAATGCTTTTTCTTTCTTTTTAAGAAAGATTTTGGGATTTGGAGAGGGGCCTCACAGTTTTTATTGTTTAATTAGATAGGTTTTTCATAACATAGTTAAGTGGTGCCCAGTGCCTTCTAAAAGGTCTTTTGTCTATCTTTGATTCTTCCTATTTATGTTGGTTTCAGCTTTGTTGTGTATTCTTTGAGCTATAAGCCAAACTGTTGAAGCAATAGCTTTTATCTAATCACTATGGTTGGAGATAGGGGTCTCTTCTTTTTTATGTCAAGTGAGCAAGTGTTTCTGGCCATTTCAGCTATATCTCATAGCTCTTTTCAAACTTGACCAAATCTTTAAAATGGTACTTTAGATTCGAGAGGGATTGCATTACAATCCTTACTTTCCTGGGGGAGCTATTGCAATGCCTAAGATGCTTAATGATGGTGCTGTTGAGTATGAAGATGGTACTCCAGCTACCGAAGCTCAGGTTTGTCTTTTTTTCTTTGTACTTGTGGTGATGAATGAGAAGAGGCAGGAAGTTGCCATCATTTACAATTTTCACTCCTGCAGATACAAGTATGAATTTTCTATATCCTTGCTTCTGTGCAGATGGGAAAGGATGTCGTTTCATTTTTGACTTGGGCTGCGGAACCTGAAATGGAAGAGAGAAAACTGGTATCTTTGGCTTAAAATTATGTCTTGTTTACATGTCACTAGATTCAGAATATAATATCTGATATTATGTACTTTCTGCTGCAGATGGGTTTCAAGTGGATATTTTTACTTTCACTAGCATTGCTTCAAGCAGGATATTACCGACGAATGAGGTGGTCGGTCCTCAAGTCTCGAAAGCTAGTCGTTGACGTTGTGAACTAGCTTCTTCCTGGTTTTACTCAACAATACTTTTGAGCAGACTTAATCTGCCATAATTGGTTTTGCTTTGTCGGAAAATGTAATTTTTTTGCCGCAAGGTGACTATTGCGAAAGATGGCAATGGATTGACTTGAAGAGCCCCTTCTTTCTTAATCATTTTTGGGGTTTTGTTCAGTTAATGAAGAAAATAAGCTTCTCCCATAAACACAAGGAGTTGTTCTTTTGTTAAAATTTTATTCTGCTGATATGGTTAACCTGCTGGATGTCTCTATGCCGCCTGCAGAACCATTCATTTTGAATTTCAACAATACCAAAGACTAGTTAGTAGTTATGTATTACTTTCATAAAACCATGGTGCCCCGTAAAGCATCTACTTTTCATAGTGGAGTAATTTAATTATGAAATGTAATTGAAGTTTTGCAGCTAGGCTTCATTTATTTTAGCTCACTTCTCATTCCCTCAGAAGAATTTCCACCATCGGTATCACTCCTTTTAGCTTTGATTGGACTGGAAAAAAAGTGTCGGAAAATTGATACTTGATCGAATTATGTAGATATTGGAAGAAAACAAAAATATTATGAATTTTTAAAAGTTAATATCGCTTTGATTTTATAACGTGTTTTATTTATAAAGATAATAAAATATAAATCTTTAATTGATGTTTTTTTCCTACAATTTATCTTTTCAATTTCAAAGGTTATACAAAAATTATTATAGTCAGGCAAGCATTTAGTTTTTAATAATATTCACTCAAACAAATTAAGGAAATTTTGGTTTAGTAGTATAAAGAAGAGTAAGTGAAGACTTATAAGTTTTGCAGAACTTGCATTTACTTATAATAAAGTTTGAATTTTTAATAATTTAATTAAAATATAATTTACATCTCTATCGAACTTTTCTTATAACTGCAATTAATTTTAATTGAATATTAATTAGGTTCAAATAAAATTTATTATTTAATATTGTTTATTATTTATCAAATATATTATATTTGATCATAAAATTTTTCAAATTTTACAATCAAGTCTAATATAATTTAATTACCTTTTTTTTTTCTCTTCAATCGTTTTTTGTGTCATCAATTAGTCTTAAATGGATATAAATCATAACCTTAAATTGTATTTAGGACTCAATAAATTAAAAAATTTAATTTATCATTAAAAAATTTTATCCATAGACCATGATTTGCATTTAGCAATATATTATAATCATCCAAATACTAAGAATATCAAAATTGTTTGGGCTAAGCTTTCGGTACATCATTTTTCATATAATTAAATCATTATGCTATATAATATTCTGATTAGATATTGAGTAAATAACTATTATCTACCTTATTTGAGTTTAACTACATTAGTTCTCAAGGATGAGTGATTGATTTTTTTAATTACAATTGATTTTTTTTTCAAAATGTCATTCCACCTAATTAATAATTTCTCAAATTAATACTAATTGAAAATAAATAAAATATTATCACTATTTATTTTAAATTGAAGAATTTTATATTGATTACTCAATTATCTCGATACGATTTTGATGATAACAGGAGATATTTGTTATTGATGTTGAAGCTTTTAAAATATAAGTATATAGAAGATACAATTGATTATAAATAGGGGTGAAAAGGAATGCATATAAAGGACAAATTGAAAGTGAGACAAGATCAAGAAAGTTAGATCCTTAAATTAGTTTGTTTAGGTAGTTTTGATATGTTTGTTAGTCTTAATTGAAATCTTAATGACGTAGGTACTCTCTAACTCATTTACATTACAAATGTTCTAATATAAAGTGAACATTTTTCATATGTCAACCAATGCCGGCTACTAGTCAACTAATATTATGGTTTTCATACATATTGATCAAAAAACATAACTGAGAGGTCGAATGGTGCTTTGAATAAGCAAGTGAAGTTCTAGGCAGTAGCACATTAGTTGATGAATGTTAGGGTCAATTTATGTAGGTAAAATGCTATAAAATTATGCATTTGATTAATAGACTAGTAAATCAATATAAGGCATAACTCGATCAATATACCAAACCAATCGATCGATGTGTCCATTTGTTTGACCAGTTAACGGTTAGTTTCAGTTATAACGACCTATTTTGTGTCTAACGGAATTTTAACATAGAATAACAGTTAAAATGAGTTTTTACCTTTTTTTTAGGTCAATAAGGCTATAATTACATGTCTTAAAAGGTTTTTAAGAAGTTTTATGTGTCTTAAAATTTTATAAGATCAAAAGATATTATTTTTTTAACATTTCTTATTATCTTTGAGCATTGAATTTAAGTTTTGAGCTTTTGAGAAAGTGATTGAGTTATGATAATTTCATTTCAAATGAAATTGAGATAAGTTTCATTCAAAAGCTTTCAAGAAGTTTTCAAGAAATATATTTTTATATTGATTAAGCTTTGAGCATTATTGAACCTTAGTCATTATGATTTCAGGTAAGGAACCATTGAGATGTGTATCATTTGTAAAGGGCCATTCAATTTATTAAGGATTGAATTTTCAAAGTTTACT
Source organism: Pinacopodium congolense (assembly GCA_028565735.1). Lineage (NCBI taxonomy): Eukaryota > Viridiplantae > Streptophyta > Magnoliopsida > Malpighiales > Erythroxylaceae > Pinacopodium > Pinacopodium congolense. The sequence goes on from JAOXYD010000008.1 coordinate 8,949,608, forward strand.
TTTTACCTTAAAGAAAATTGTAAAAGATTGGTTTTTACTTTCATAAAAAAAATTAGGTTTGTAAAAGAGGTTTCTCTTCAACTCATTTTAAAGAAGATGTGGGTTTATAAAAGAAGTTTCTCTTCACCTCATTTTGAAGAAGATTTTAGTAAAATATGGAACATGACTTGGAGAGTGGACATAGGCAAAGTGTTATTGTCAAACTACTATAAAAATCGATTTATACACCTTCTTTATCCTCTTTCTTTATTATATTTGTTTATGCACTTGATCTATGGTTACATTGTGTTATATTGAAATCCTCATCTCGATTATTTTAGTTGAATTGTGGTTAGGAATATTCATTATTCACAAAATCGATTTAAGTTTATAAATTTTTTAAATACCTAATTCGTCACTTCCTCTCTTAAGTGCTAATTAGGACCAACAATTGGTATCAAAGTAGATATACATTATATATAAATTTCTAACGAAATTAATGAGAAAAAATCATAATAGTACATTTAAATGTATTACTTCTTCATTTAGTCAAAAGGGGTCAAAGATGAGTAGAGTCCAATTTTTTAAATGGCGATGATTATTTGTATTGGAAGACAAAAATAAAGTTTTTCTTGATGTTGGAGAATATAGATTTATAGGAGATAGATTGTAATGGGTTATACATTCCCCTTAAGAATGTATGAGATCAAAAGGCACCCAAATTAAAAGAAGAATAAGATAATAATGATAAGAGAATAGTATTCTTAAATAGTGGGATTGTAAATAGGAAAAAACTAGGGAGCCCCTTGGTTTTCCCCTTCACATGGAGGGGGTTATTTTGGTATTTTTCTAAATAGAGATATAGAAAATTACCAAAATACCTACCCTTAAAATAGCTCCCATAACATGTGATTTAATAATTTTGGTAGGTATTTTGGTAATTTGCTAAATCCCTATTTCGGAAAATACTAAAATATCCCCTCCATGTGAGGGGGGCTACCAAGGGGTCCTTAAGTGGAGACTTCCTAGTAGTCTCCTTGTAAATATTTTATTTTATGCATTAAGTAAGAATGAATTTAATAGGGTGTCTATATATGAATTTGCTCATGAGATTTGATATACGCCAAAATTCACACTTGGAGGAATAAACCAACTAAAAGAAAGTAAGCTATCCATGTTCACACACTAATATGAACCTTTTCATATGAAACAAGATAAAATAGTGAGAGTAAAGATGAAGATATAGCTCTCCTTATTATAAAGTTTAAGAGATTTTTTAGGAGGAAGAGCCTTTCAAAGAAGAAATATCACAAAAAAAGTAAATTTGAATTTAAATGAAAATTCTCTAACATTATTTGATTTGAATGTAGCAAATTATGACATATAAAGTCCCAGTGTCCTCTCTTGAAGGATAATGAAAGACATAAAAGGAATGGCAAGAAGGAGAAGAGAGAGAGAGCAAAAAGAAGAAAGCACTTAAGGCAATAACTTTGGATCATTCAAGAGACTCAAAAGGTGAGCATTAAGAAGAGGAGGTAGCTTACATACACTTTATAGAAAAAGAAGACGAGTAACTCTATTGCTTTAATTCCTGTTATTATGATGATAAACTTACATATTATGAACTGATTGAATGCTTAGAAGCTATAACCTTGAAAAAGAAGAAATTATCTTTCAAATACAAGGAAACTTTAGAACTCTCAAAAGTAAACATGTTACAAAATGAAAAATTGAACAATAAAATGCATTACATGTTAGATTTTAAGAATGTGGACCTTGCTAATAATGATAATATGGATAAATAGTTACATGAAAATAATGCATTGAAGAAGGAGATCAATGCCATCAAGGATTATTTAACAAAATTCACTATAGGTAATGAGAAATTGCAATGCATGGTAAAAGTCCAAAAGGTATTTAATAATAGGCATAGTTTAGGATTTACTCATTGGAGTATTTCTAAAAATTCCAAAACAACTTTTGTAAAAGGAAATAATTTACATAATGTGCATATATCTAGGACCTCATATGAGCATATTGCCTCAACTTCTAGATCTCAATATAAAAGAAATCATTATGTATTCATGTATAACACTAAATCAAAATCTAAGAGGCAAATACATCTAAGTAAGAATAGGTATAACTTTCACATAAACATACAACCCTTATATGACTTATTTGGGCTTCATATAAGGCATAGTTGTATAACTCATTCCATACCCTTTATGTGCATATACACAACACTAGGAGTATATCTTACTCAATCCTAGGTCCCATTATTATTCTTGGACAACATATAATTATAAGAGACCTCGGAATGCAAAAGTGTACAACTATAAGGCTCATCATCACTCACATATGATTTGTTATTTTCGTGGACATATTAAAAATTTTTGTTATGATAAACAAAGATGATGTAATAATCAATAAGAGCTTGTAATGAAAGTAATATAACTAATCCCTAAGGACCTAAATTAGTATGGGTTCTTAAAAGAAAACGATTTCTTTGTTTTGTAAATCACAAGAAAAAGGACCAAGTGGTATGTTGACAGTGGATAATCAAGAAATATGATCAAAGACACATCCTAACTAATATCTCTTAAAAAAACAAAGATAGGGAATATTTCACAGTTAGTGAAAAATTCAAATGTATGATAATTGGTATTTATAAGTCCCATGGCACCCAAGAGGGGGGTAAATTGGGTGTTTACAATTTTCTTTCCAAATTAAAACACTTTAAACATATTAGGCTAATTTCATTTAAATAAATTCTCTAACCAAAATTTAACCTAAATGATATGCCAAACTTTATGGCAATATTAAACAAATTTAATCAATAATAAAGCAAACACCAATGCATAAATATAAAGAGATAAGGAAAGAGAAGAACATCAAGATTTATAGAGGTTTACTTACCCCAAATATAGGCTACGTCCTTTCTCCAACTATTTGTTGAAAATTCACTAACAACTAATATTACTTTAATTTGGTGAAAAGTAACCCTTATAACAATCTTGTTTCTAAGGTAAAAAAAAACCTTTACAACAATCTTGATTCTAAGGTCAAGGGAAACCTTTACAACAATCTTGATTCTAAGAACAAAAAGAACCTCTACAACAAGCTTGATTATAAGGTCAAGAGGAACCTTTACAATCTTACTTTAGGGTGAAGAGTAACAAACCAATTTTACTTTCTAACGGATGAGGAGTAACCCTTTACAACACAATCAATTTGAATAAACTTTATCCCACAGAGACAGCCTCTAAAACAAACTCCCTTGAACTTTAACACAAACTTATATACCTTCTCAAACCTTGATTAAAATCAATCTAAGAAAGGAACTCAAATGCAACCAATGTAATGCCAATGTCTTATGCAGTCTTTAATACACATATGAGACATAAATCAATCCAATTTATATTCAATGATTAACATAATTCAAATCTTGTTTTCTACAGGTTAAGAGAAACCTATCAAATCTATTTTAAAGATAAAGAGTAGCCTATAATCCAATCAACAATTAACACAAATTAATTCCCCTAATTATGTAACCAAATCACACCTTTAATGGTGATGCTTTAAAGCTCATACAATAAAATCAATTCTGAAAATTCTAGAAACAATTAACCAATTTGGGAAGTCTCCTAACACATTCAAAGATCATAAACAATCAAATTTATCTAACAAAAACACAATTAAAGTCTCAAACAATCTGATTCAATCAACATAAATATAAGCTGTTAAATATGCACTCTATATATTCCAACCTATATATACACAACTTTAACCAATCAAATGATGTAAAATTGATACAATAAACCTACTGCAACATCAATATATCAATTAACAATAAATTGAAAAAATAAACAAAATTTATAGCATCAATCGAATGGACTAAAATTAAGAAAAAAATAGAAACTTTCAGACTTAGATAGTTTTAAAGTAACCTACAAAATTAAGCTCAAACACACAATATAATGGCTTAAAAATAAAAAAAACTAACACACTCCTAAGACCTTAAACAAATTGAAGACAACAAATTTGTACACCCAAAAACTAATTAAAATAAAAAATCTAAGTGAATAAAAGGGCTACTAAAAAACTAGACAGTTTTAAGCAATCTGTGTTCTTGGAGCTTAAATAAATGTTATGAATGCTTAAAAATCAAAGTGAAAGATTTAATGCACTCTTGAGACCTTAAAAAATGTGTATGAAGATTTTGAAGCAATAAAAACATATTTATATGCCCAAAATAGAGATAGTTTTGGTGAGAGTGGCTTTGTGAGCTTGAAACAAACAAAATAATCAATTAAAAATTCAAAGGCAAGCTCAATGAAATGTTTCTATGTTTAAAAAAATTGAAAACACCAATTTTTCATCACTTAAAAAGGATTTAAAATATGAAAATTGAAGTTAAACAAAATCAGTGCAGAAAATAAAGGCAACTTTGGTGTTTAAGATGATTTGATCTTTCAATTCATTTTTCAGATCTTCTAAACTTGTTAAAACAATTTATGAATGATATTTATAGTGATAGAAAAGAGTTAGAGGTGTTAAAAACAAGAAATAACTATTTCGAAGGTTAATAAGTTGTTAAAAATGAAAGTCTGAAATTAGCTGTTGGAGAAAGGGAGTAAAACGACGGTATCTAGGGAGTTAGACGGCATTGTTGAAGGCTAAACCACCCACCGTTTAACTCACTAGGAAACAGGGGTAATACGGTGCCCTGCAGCTTGCTGTTTATCTCCTACTAGCTAGTTGTTTTAAGTTCAGAGACCATGAAAAATGGTATAAAACAAATTCATAACATTAATTAATACTTTAAACAAGTTTTAAAACATAATTCAAAGTTATTTGAATTATCAAAACAATTCAATTAATTCAAAATATAAGAAATGCCTTGATTATGAAACTTTTAATTCTTAAACAATTTTAGAACTTTTTCAAACCTTTTATAAACCATAATTCACAAGATACTTATGACACAAACAAATTCAAACACATATGTTTAACACTCAAACAACATTTCAATTTATTGAAACATATCAACAAACATACATTAAATCAATTCAACACATTTCATCTTAATTATGCAACATTTAGCCTATATGTCATTCTAATTCAATTTCTA